>SNQJ01S0143955.1:0-21901 GCA_010110895.2 Picea sitchensis
ATGAGCGACACTTGGACGACGGAGATCGTTCAAGGGAATTTGTCATTAAAAATTAATTAATCACTAATTAAGAAAGTAGGTGAGTCTCTTGTGGTTATAAAAGAAAGGGAAAGCAATGAAGAAAGGGGATGATCGGTGAGCGTTGGAAGAAACTCAGAGCTCACACCATTGGCTCAAGAACATAAAGACAATGGTGTCATGCTTTTATTAATTAGAATTCAAGAATTACAAAATAATGGATGGATCTATTCTATAAAAAAATAATGACTAACTCCCATTATGATCTAAGAGGTATTATTTATACATCAGTCCTGTGAAAAATGATAAGATCTAGTCCCCAAATCCTTGGGCCGCTCAAACAAATTGATGAGTTTAGGAAACCAGCCACATAATAAATCTGGAAACTATACCTTTATAAAACCATCTGTATCTCTCAAATCGTGGATTAATTTGGAAAATGGCCTTTAAGGAACTCAATTGGGTCCATCCTTCACAAAACCCATGTTCCAGAGGTTTGGGATTCACCTCCATTCGCTCAAAAATTCCAACACAAAATTGTTTCTTCTTATCTGTTGTGTGTTTGAGTATGATAGTTTGACCACGAGATGGAGTTGACACATGCCACTTGGGTACAAAATGAATATCACTAATCCATGTCATCAATTCTGGGATTAAAACCCATTTTGTGGATTTCCCACGTGGAGGTGTGCTAGTATGCCAACCATGAGTGCTGCAACTTGTGGAGTTGCAACAAATACCATAATTCTTCTAGCTGACGAGTTGCGACATAAACCATCATTAGTAAAATCATGGATAATAATGTTTAATATATTAAAAATGAAGGGAAATTAGCATTACTTAACCATTAAAGAATAATTAATCATAACATGAAATTCTACGAGAAATTGTGGCAAATGGAGTCATAGAGGAGCGGAAAGCGAAAGAAAAATGAATAGAATGGATATCTGTAAATGGTAATAATGGTGACATATCCATGGCCCAACAATAGGTTTTGGAAACCCTGAATTCCTAGATGTGAGTGAAGAATGAAGCTCAAAAAGAACTGTGGATTTAAGTTCCAACTGTTTCCTCAAATACAGACGACCTTTGTAGTGAAGATATTCATTGTTCCAAGAGTACCATGGAGAAGTTGTAGAATGGTGTTGCAATTGCTCGATCAGATGAGAAATTTTGGGGCCTTGCAACCATTATTGGCGAATATCTTGGAGCCAATATTTTATAATGAAGGACAAGGAAAAGAGGGACCCTTCTTCTTCATACTTCTTGGAAAGAGTGTCAACAACCACATTTTCTTTTCCCTTCTTATAAATGATCTCATAATCATATACAAATAGCTTGGTCACCCATTTTTGTTCCTCTAAGGATTAAATTCGTTGTTCCAAAAAATACTTGAGGCTTCGATGATAAATTCTAATTTGGAAGCATTGCCCCAATGGATAAGGATGCCAAAGATCTAGGACATGTAGAATAGTCAACATTTCATTTTCATATATTGATTGGCCCAAATGTCTCTCCAAAAGATTCTTTCTAGTGAAGACCAAAGGCCTACCATCTTGCATGAGGACTACCAAAATTCATTTCCTTGAAGCATCACTGATATGGATTTATAAGAGGAATGAAATGAAGCACATATCTATAAAATTAACACAAAGATACATCAAACAATAATAGAGATAAAGTGAAACTTAACTTCTATTCAATAAATAAATCTGTTGAAACTATAAAATGCAGAATGAAACAATCTTGCTCGAATGGTGGTAGCTAATCTATGAGAAGAGAAATGGAAGCTAGGCACATTCACCTGATAACATTAAAATGAGGCCTCCAAGCCTTTTTTAGCATCAAGAAGTAATAAAAAAACCCTAGACATCCAAAAACCTAACCCTAGAAGATGAAGCACCAAAAGTCATTTGGGCCCTGATGGGGTAATTTGTTACATAAACTTCTTGTGGTCATAATTTTTTCATATGATCTTCATTTTAGGTGCACAATATCCCATTGGAAATGTGTATCAGTGTGTCACACTCTAACTCTATCTATAGTGTGACTGTGGCGAGCACAAAAAATGTTGTTTAGGGCCTCAAAACAACCTTGGAAGTTTAGGACCCAAAAAGCTAGAAAAAAATTGCCAAGATGAAAATTGTATGTGATCCAATTGGAAGAGGTGGGTGGCCACCAATATTCACGTGGATCAATCCTACCTCCTTAGGTAGAAATGGTCTCCATTGTTTTGATTTCCCCCATGAGATGAGGAAATATCTGTTGAATATGGCCCTGGGTGAGCCACTTTCCTTGGTGCAAGAGTTTCCCCTCATTGACAACATGATAAATATGAATCTTTTGTTGGCAAGTGCCCTTTACCTATGTGTCCATGATATGACCAGTGGATGCATGTTCCATGCAGTTAGGGTTGATTTCTATTGGTGTCAACTATTCTTCTTCTTTGAGGTATCCAATAATGGTGGAAAGTATGGCTGAAGGAGGTCGACATTAAATATTGGGTGCAATCCAAGTAAGGGGGGAATGTTGAGCTCAAAATCATTGTCATCGAAATCCTTAGTGATGGTGTAAGGTCCATAGCAGAGTGGAAAAAGCTTTCAATGGGGTCTTGTAAGGTGTTCTTTCTGCAAGTGCAACCAAATTTTATCTCCCACCTAAAATTTGTGTGGCACCTGGTGTTGATCATGTAATTTATTGTACTTGGCATTGAATTTATGAAAAATATATTGAAACTATTGGTGTATTTGTTGGATTCGTTCAATGAACTAGGTGGCTTTGTCAGCTTCAATTTGAGAATGGGACGATCAAAACCCATGTAGTGAAACATCCCTGGGACCCAATGGTTGAAATCCCAACCCCACATGAAAGGGAATGTGGTTGGTGCAGCTATGTTTGGCTCTGTTGTAACTGTGTTGAGCATAGGGAAGTCTCTCATCCCATGTGTGTAGATGCTTGGAATTATACACGCATAAGATATGCACGATCATCCTATTTACAACCTTAGTTTGGCCATCTATTTGAGGTTGGAAGGCAATGGATTTGGTGAGCTTGGTGTCCATCTGTGACCAGAGGCTTGACCAGAATGTACTGAGGAACCAAATTTACTGATATGAGATCATGGTGTGTGGTATCAAAAAATGTACCCACACTTGTTTTGGCATAGAATTGATCAGACCAAGGTCCTTCTCAGGTTACCAACAAAAGGTATCAAAGTAGTCTAGAGCGCTATAATTTTCATCTTCCTTGAAGGGAAGAAGTCTCACCCGAAGCACAACCAATATGAGGAAGATATGGAAGGGTAAGAAGAATACTTAGACAAATTGATACGATCTCAAGATCACTATTAGTCCTGCATAAGATAGATTAAACCAAGAACTGTCTAAACATTCCTAACCTAAATTAAAGAAAATAGAGTTGTGTTGCATTCATAAAGAAGCTATATCCAATTAAGTATATTTTACATAAAGATAATACAGAGAAACATTGAAGATAATATGAATCTAAACATACACAATAATTTCAAAATTCGAGTCTCTCTTTGTATTAGCATCATATGGTTCTTGTCATTTACATGATTCGACTAAGTTACAGAAACAACTCGGTCATGCCAAAGCTAACATAAAAAATCTACACTAATGAGAGACAATGTTATCTCAGACCCTTTCTCTTTCAATCATTACAACCAGACATGACTATCTTACAACCTCGGTCTGGTTCCAAACCCAGACTCTAGAACTCTACCTAACATTTACCCAAAATGGAAAATAACAACACAGAACTCGAACAAATTCCAAAAATCATCTAAACCCTTTACAATCATATTCATCCCATATATATAATCCAATTGGGATCTTCGAGTTTGATACTTCGAATTATTTCCTTTCTTGTTCTTGTTGTAACTTCTTTCTTTTAGGTTGGTGTTGCAATGTCCTTCCAACCATTTTTGGTTTCTTTATTCATTTCATTGTCAAGATCCTTTGTAACTTGCACATCTTCTATAAACAAAACAAAGGGACCAATAGGCTCTGACCACAATCCTTCACTTTCCCTCGAGCCAAATACTTGGTTCTTCCATGGTCTCTGGATTGGATTGTAGCTTTGTTTTGTCTTCTATATATGATTTGATTCCAGATTCTTCTTGAGTTCTTTCCTTTTTTTCTTCTTCAAATGAAGGGCCCAACTCCGGGACCAATTCTAGGGTTCTCTTCCTTACTCCTTGGAAATTGATGACTTTGTCCTGCCATTTTCTGGCAAGGAGTGAGGCTTCGGCCACAAACTGTTGAGTCACGTCTGTAATGCATTCCTTAGGCTTGGACATGACCAAAGAGTTCCACTCTGAGTCAGATGTAGCATCTAGTTGATGCATCTACAAATAGGTTGCTTGAATGATAGGTCTAAACTCCTGTAGCTCTTTCTTAGCTATTGAATGTTCTTCGTATAAGGCATTTAGCTTGTTTTCTTCTTGTTGGATCTTGTCGATTTTTTCTTGTTGGTCTAGTGGATCTAGGGTGATGGTAACTTCTTCATTGAGCGATTGGATCTTCATGCACAAGTCCTCTAGAGTTTGGTTGTGCCTTGAAATAATACCCATCCAGTCGCTAACTTCTCGAAAGATCTTTGTGCATTATGCAGTCCGTTTGTGCAAGGTTTCTCTTGTGTTATTCCCTTCAAGCATGACTCTCTCCATTTTCTATTGAATCTTTTGGGTTTGTTTTTATGCTTCATGTTGACTCTCTCGCAACTGGGCTTCAAGGTTCTCTATGCAAATGGCCATCTCCAACTATGCTACCTAGAGTAGTTGAATATGTTGCATAGGCTTGCATGTTGCACTATATTCGGGTAGGTGTGATGTTGTCCTTTAAAGCATTGGTCAGGCTTCTGCAAGCTTTTATTGGACCTTTTCCACTTTTTCCTCTTCCTGGATCTTTGCGTACTCCTCCATCTCGTGTGCTTGTGCGAGGAGTACTTCCTCCTTAAAAAACTATTCTTCTCATTCAGATTGCTAGAGCCTCTATTCCAGTTGATCAGTTGAGGCTATGATAATCCCTACTAGTTGTGTTGTTGGTCATTGAGCGAGGTCACGAGAAGAGGTAGTGGCCTCCCTGGGTACTAGGATCTGCAGTGAGATTTCATTGGTCGTTTTGCATTCTGAAGGTGTCTCCACCTCTTCCTCCCCTATAGACAGACCTTGCAGATTTTGTGCAAGTCTCATTCTCACTGCTGATGGAAGGAATGGGAGCATATTTATTTTCACCAGGTAGAGCTGCCCCAGCTCTACGCACTGTTGTGGGTTATGGAGTACTAGCTCCAGTTTCTCTTTCAACGATGTTTCACTCTATCATTATGTAGTTTCATATTCCTTATGAACCTCTTGTACTTGTTCCTCTTTCTGGAACATGATTTTTGTGGTTCCTCTTCTATGGATGACACTCTCAACATTAACTATTGAGAAAGGGCATTGAGTGCTTGGGGCTTGTGGTATTGGTACAATTTGACTCTCTGTTGAAGGAAGAGTGTCTTGAATAGGTACAAATGGAACAAGTGACTAGATCAAGACTTCGTGGGTCAAACCATTGAGTTATGGTACATGCTCGGGTAGGTCAGAGGGATCCAACTGCATGGGCTCAGGTACATTGGTTTGTGTCTAGATGGCCATTTCTTGCGGTGGCGATGGGGGTTGTGGGGGTGATGGGGGATGCAGTGGTATCTGGTTCGGGGTCATCCTAGATGTCAATCATTGTTTGGGTCACTCGAGTGGCTTCTCGAGTACGAGATATGGTCAATGAGATTGGCTAAGGATTCAAAATATTTATTGGGAAGAGCCTTGTCCTAGGTTTCTTAACTAAAGGATATTGAATGAAAGCATCATTGAGGATGTCATTGACATATTTACCTGACAGGACAACTTGATTTGGAATCTGGAGAAACATGGGCAACATCCTCCTCTTAAATTCCATAGGTTGTCTCTCGTCTTCTGAGTCTGAGTCTGTATGCATCGGGACATTTTTCTCTTTCTCCTCTAGGATAGAGCTCAACCCTACTCCTGCTTCCTTCCCCTTTTTCTTCAGGATATCCGCAGGTAGGAGGTAGTGCATTCCAGACTTGCATGGGTTTCATTTCACTTCTGGCCATGTCATGACTTCCTTGTCAAAGGCCTCCTCATCTAGATAGAATGACAACATCCATGAGTGGAAGTCTTCAGCTTTGACATGCCTGGGGTAAAAAAATGTGTGGTGGTGATTCAACCCGAATGAAATGTTCCTCATGTTCAGGTTGAGCAACTCTTTTTGTATGCCAACCTCTGAGTTGCATATAATATTCAGTTGTACCACTTCATGAACACTGCATTATTAAACACTGTGTTCTCTGAGTCTGACATTGAGTGCCAAGGCTCAAACATCTTTGCTAAGTGACCCTTATCCATAGGTGATAGTGGTCTTCCAGAGGGTGGAACCCACTTCATCATAGTGAATGCAATGAGAATGTATCCATAGGTGAAGGTTCCTCCTTCTCTTGATCTTTCTCACATGCTACTAGGAATTATTCCAGCAAATATCTACACCAACTAAATATCGCTCAATTGGCACAAAAATCCTCAACTGATAGGGAATCCACCATGCAATCACCCTTGTAATAAGATTGCATCACCTTTCTATCAATCACACAACAGGTTGTCTTGACCATCTCTAGTAAAAAGGGGTCAATCTTGGCTGTGCGTCCCCCTCTCTGTGTATGAAATATTCCATACAAAATGGGTTCTCCCTTTTTCTTCCCATGCTTATTGGGGCCTTGGAACCCTTCCAATGCATCCTCTCCTTTGAGGGATATCCCCATGATTTTATGGATATCCTATGCATGAATCAGATATCGTCTATCGAGCCATATGATCCTGTCATGCACCCGACTGATGAGGAACTTGGTATACCGCACAAACTCACCAGTAGTGCCGAAAACTAACAAGTCTTGGAGATTCATAATGATGGAGTTGAAGAGGTTGATAAAATTTGGCTTTGACATGAATTGTATCCCTCCCATTCCATGTGGATCCAAATCCTATAATACATTAATGTTCATCTACGGGAACAATACCTAGTCAGTCAGGTTAAGGTTGAGGAGCTTCACTTGCTCGACCTTTCCTTTGAGTTCACCCACGATCTCAACCCAAGGATCACACGATTCATATCAAAATGCTTCTTTGGAGACTGAACTCCAACTTCCTATAGCTCTCGGCATCATTTCTCTAGACTACTAAAAGACTTATACCGACTGTACTGGGCTTTGGGGTCGTGACTGAGCGTACAAAATTTTTTGAAGCTCTATGACAGTTTAGAAATATCGAAACACAAAATAGAAAACAATAAGTCTTATGTTGATTTCACATAGCCTTGTAATCAGGCCAAATGGCAGGTTATGTCATTAATATAAGGCCACTCATGATTAATCCTATAGACACAACCTCAAGTTGTGTTTTCTTATGGGACTATTAACGAGGTAAATCAATTGGGTGATTCTGGATTTTACTGAAAAATTTGATAGGGACATGGTCAACCTCAGACCTTACCATTTGAATGGTTGAGAATCACAACGTGAATACCGATGGAATACTCACGTATCATGGATTTATGGCTTAACAAAAGTTAAGATGGGTTACTGTAGTGATCATAAAGACTATGACTGGACAGGGTGTGTGTGGCACATGGACTAAGATTTAGTTTGGATTCTCTCTCCTTCTGACCACAATGGGGTCCCCGTCATATTTAATGACTACATTTAATGTACTCATGGATCTTATGATAGTGTGTTGTAGAGTAATCATTTATGCACCAAATTGATGCTTATACTCAAAGAAAAATGAAATACATGTCGCGACGCAACAATGCACACTCCGACTTTATTTACTGAATTTTAAAAAATTACAAAAATTCAAATATAAGTACATCCTTTGGACTGGAGCAATAGTCCTTTATCTCATTCCTGATAATTATAGGGTTTCATGCAAGTGTCATTCACTAATCTTGGCTGAAGTATACCATCCAGTTGCGCTAGTCTGACTGCGCCAGAGTGTCAGATCTCCACAACTATAAATGGGCCCAACCAATGCATGCACAACTTTCCTAGATGTTTCTGGTATTGATTGTCGTAAAGTAGGACATTATCTCCTTGCGAAAATGTTTTAGCCTTAATATTCCTATCGTGCGAGGCCTTTTGCCTGGATTTCTCAACTGTTTGATGAAATTTTGCTAAAAACCTGGTCTCATCGAGTTCCTGCAACTCTGTAACCCTCTACGCAACTAATTCATCCTCTGACATATGTGTGACCTATGCGATGTAGAGACTAGGGGTAATGAATTCTTTAGGTACTACAACTTCTTTCCGATAGACTAGCTAAAATGGAGTATACTTGTGAAATTTCTTTGTGGTCATCCTATATGCCCACAAAACTGCTAGGATTTTTTCATCCAAATATTCCCTGTTTTCACAACAAAAATTTGTGAAACCTCTTTCAATAATCTTGTTAAACGCCTCCACTATTCCAATGGCTTGTGGATGGTAGGGGTTTATTTTATGATGTTGGATTAGGAACTATGTCGTAAGCTTTGCTATTGTACTACTGATAAAATGACCACCTTGATCACTATTTATAGTCCTAGGACATCCAAACCGAGTGATAATGTTTTCAAAGATAAACCTGGAAGTGGTATCGGTTGAACAATTTGAACAGATGTTGCCTCAGCCCATCGTGTCAGGTACTAAGTTGTGGTGATAATATACCTGGCCTTTAAGTGCTTAGTTTTGGGGTTGATAAGTCTAATAAAATTAACGACCCATTTCTCAAATGCTTGCAAATCTTGAACTGGCTGAAGAGTAAATTTGTCTCTTCCTGATGGTTTACCTACTCTCTAGAAAACATCGCAAGATATAGTATACTCCTTTGCATCTTTGAAGAGCGTGGTCCACCATAATACAACTTGGAGGAATTTTTGCACAATGGCCTTTCCTCCAACATGGCCTCTCGCAACTCCACTATGGCACTCCCACATGATGTCTTGTCTTTCATGGTCCAAAACACACCTCCTGAGGATACTGTCTAGGACCAACTTATACAATTTCCCTGCAATCAATTGATAGTTCGTTGCTCAAACCACCATATAGCATTTCTTATTTGTAGAGTACATTTCTGGGTAGGCCCCTATACTCAGAAAAACTATTATGTCTTCCAGGTATTCTTGTACGACCTCAACTCGAAACAGGTATGCATCTAATAGTTTATCATCGATTTCTCCACCACTCTCCCTTAACTCCAATCTGGACAAGTTATCGGGACCCAAGTTTCATCTTCCAAGTTTGATGATCACCTCAAATGAAAATTACTGAAAGAGTAACAACCATCGACAAATTCTTCCTTCCAAGACAAGCTTGTTAACTAGATATTTTAACGTAGAATGATTAGTAAACAATTAAAAATGAGAGCCTAGCAAGTAGTGTATAAACTTCTTTAGAGCATAAGTCATAGCCAAACCCTCCCTTTCTGTGGTCATATAGTTTCGTTCAACTTGTGATAGCTTCCTTCTAGAAAACTAGATGGGATGATCTATATTTCCATCTCCTGGTTGCATTAAGATGGCTCCTAGGGAAATACTTGATGCATCCACGTGAACATGAAATTCATTTTCCCAATTTGGAAATATAAAAATAGGTGTTGTTCTGAGATTTTCCTTTAGGATGTCAAATGCTCGATCACACTCTAGTGTTGACTGGAACAATTCAGACTTCTTTAGTAGATTTTCCAAGGGTGAAGTAATATTCGCATACCTTTTGATGAACTTGTGATGGTACCCTCTGTTCCCCAACGTTGAGCGCAATTGTTTAGGGCTCATAGGTGGTGGCATATTCAAAATGACCACAACTTTAGCTGGGTCTACCAACAGTCCTTCTCAGCATACTATGTGGCCTAATATATTTCCATGTGGCACATAGAAGATACACATTCTAAGGTTTAAAGATATATGTAGTTCCCTACACTAATCAAACATTAGTCATAATAGCACTACATGTTCTTTCAGCATACTGTACACTGTCCATTCATCCATATAAAATTCTATAAATTTGTGAATAAATTCTCGAATGTCTGCTATTACAATCTGGGAAAAATCTGCAAGGGCATTCTTTAGACCAAAGTCCATCACATTATATGCAAATGACCCCCATTCTATTATGAATGTGGTATTATTTTTGTCTTCTTCAGTAATTATCACTTGGTGATACCCTGAAAATCCATCCGTAAATGAGTAAGACTCTTTCCACGCATCCTGTTCTAGCACCTCGTCAGTAAAACATGTGGGAAAAGGGTCATCCACATAAGTATAATTAAGGATTATGTAGTCTACACATACCCTAATGTCCTTTGTACCTTTCTTTCTCTGGATGACTATGGGGCTAACCCACTCTACTTCTTCAACAGGAAAAATAAGTCCAGCCTCAAGAATCTTGTCTATTTCCGGTCTATGACTTACAGGCTTTAATCCTGGTTTTAGCTCAATTTTCATCTCTCCCATAGCCCCTTTTATCCCTTTTATCTCTAAGAATGTCTTTGGGAATAAGTCCTCATACTCCCGCAACAAGCTATGTATTTCATGGCTAGTTTGCTCATCCCAGTAATCTCCTACGACAACTATCTTGGGTTGCTCGGTAGTTCCTATGTTGACTTTTCACAAATTAAATGGATGGTTATAAGAGCTATCAATATGATTGGACAATGTGTTATGGATTTCGCTACTTCCTTCTGTTTCCTTAATGGATAAATTTCTTAGTTCTTCTAAGTCATTAGGGTTTTCCAAATCCTTCTTGATTTTATAGCATTCTATGGGTGTCTTGTCCATGTCTAAGTAAATCTTAGATTGAATCACTTGACTATGATTGGCACATACCACTGGGTTTGATTTCTGTTTACAAACATCGATAAAAAGCATTTCTTTAATTCTTTGTAGGACTATCTTAAGCTCAAGGTACTTACTTGTAAAAGAGAAGTCCTTGTAGAATTGGTCTGCTAAAGTTTTCCAACTGCTAGTTTTCCTTCTAGTATCTTCATGAATGTACCAGGATTTTGGGATCAGACCTAACAAATGGGGAAATACTTGAACCCACAAGTGAGATGTTACTTCTGCAACTTGCCATTGTATTACACATTGTTCGATATGTATTTTAGGGTCAGACTGCCCATTGAATAGTTGTGTAACTTTAAAATCCATCTGTATCTCTGATTTTAGTTGCTCCTTATATTGAAATCTACATTGGATAGCATGCTTCGCATCCTCCCAGTTCCTAATTTTTTCTTTGTGACTAGCCCACCACTTGACAGGGGTGTCTTCTAGGGCTAAGTCCAGAACTAAGATCCTTTGATCTTCTATTATATTTTCTTCCATGCTAACTAGAAAATTGCCAAGGTATGAGGTACCATTGTATGTCAGATGTTCTCTGACCTCAGTTCTAACCCATCTCGTTGTGCTGATAGTTGCGCATCATCTTGAAAATATTTCATATGCACCATGTTTCCAACTGTCAAATGCTAGTTCTGAGTCTCCATCCCCTGATTGTATGCTCCTCCAACTTACTGATCCATCGAAAGTAAGATTGATGTAGTCTACTCTCGTTCCTTATGTTATGGCATATAATTGATCTAGATCCTCTCCTTCCATATTGTTCTCTGTTGACTCAGTGTATCAAGGGCCTACATACGGATCCAAGGGATGAACTAATTTTATTCCTTCTACTTCAAATGTCATAGTATCCCTCTTTAGTTCAATAAAAACATAGTTATCATAAGCCCAATCAATACCAAGTAGTTCAGGATAAGAGTCCTTATCCCCCATGATTTCAATCACCTCGAAATCAACTACAGTCTTTACTCCTCCAACATCTATCTCCACATTCTCCAACCTTCCTATTGGAAAAATACAATACTGATTGGCCATTATCAATTAGATTGGGGAATATGTCAACTGGGTTTTCCCTAAATATTCTCAAGTCCTTTTAGGAAATATGTTAACATAAGATCCCATATCTAACATAACATCCTTAATATCAAACTCATCTAGTTGAGCTTCTAGTCTAAACTCTTTGCAGAATGGGACCCTCACAATTCCATACCCCAACCGTGTATCATGGCGCAAATCCTCCCATGGGTCCTAGTGAGGCTCCCATTAGACTGTGAGGAGGTCCCATTCCCTTCATTAATGGAAATTCATTTTCCATATGCCCCTCTGTGTATCATCTGATACACTATACTTAAGTTAGTCTTGGTCTGGGTATCGTCAATTATTGAATATTCTCTGTCAGTGCCAATATTTGTCCTTGTAGTTTCACCACATGTGCATCCGATGGGCGTACGGTCACCCTTGGGCTCCCCGAATATCCTGCCATGGATTCAATCTTCATCGATTGTTCCAAGGCATCTATCAAGGTGGCTATCTATTGTTGTGTTAACGAAATTCGTTTCAGAGGTATCAATCCATGGATATACCCCTCTCCCTAGTGATCTTCATGAATTGAATGCGCTAGCCTCCCAATAGCATCCTTAAACTTTGGAATATATTCCCAAGCCGATTCATCTTCCCTTTGTTGAATTTCATGCAACTTAGATAAAGCTTGTTGTTCTGGCTGAGGTAGCTTAAACTCTGCTATGAATGTTATCTGAACTTGGCCAAGTGTGAATGGTTGTCCTTGTGCTCCTGGCTCAATAGCCTTCATGTACCATTTGAGAGCACAACCTCTCAAGGTAGTCTGAAATTCAACCAGTTTATTTACATCTAGAGTCACTCTGGTCCTCCAAATTGCTTCACACATAAACCAATGCTTCTCAACATCCTCGTCTCCTTTACCCCAAAATTTTGGGTATCATGTGATTGAGCATCCCAAGTTTCTAGCCATTGATGATCTTGTTGCTCCTATAAAATTAAACCCTAATGGTCCTAGTTATGATATACCAAGGGATCCCAATATCCTCCTAGTATTTGTTCTCATCGGCTATGACTGACTAACTGACTGAATTGAAATAGAAATAGCATAATAAGGTAGTATAAAATTTACCATTGGTATAGAAGACACTTGGGGGACGGATGATTCAGGGTTGGTTCCACTAGCTTCTTGGTGGGTTTCTTTGATCTGGTGGGTCTCATTCTCATTCTCTGGAGTGGTCTCTTCAGTTAGATTCTCGATCTTTCCTAGTATCGGGGCCTAGTCTTCTCTTTCTTCTGCAAGATCCATGTCGACTTGATATTCCTTTTCTTCTACACATTTTTCTTCTTGTCCACCCTCTTGGGGACTTCCTTCTCTATGTGTTTCTCTCTCATTTAGTCTTTGACTCACTAGTCTTCCCAGTCTTCTCGTCTTCCTCAACTCTTCCTTCTTTCCTTCATTGACTTCTCCTAGTCCGATTTATTTCATCAACACCTTAGACTACTTTATTTCTTTCTTTATCTTACTACACCACCACTTCTCAACTATGGTGGCTCATTATCTTACCACACCACCACTTTTCAAGGATCACTCATTCCTTGCATTCATTTCTTGCCTCTCCCCCATTTTTCAAAGAACCCTCTCCCCTTTCTTAGGCTATGATCCCACCCCAAGCGTGGGTGTTTAGGTTGTCATCTCAATCGAGGAGATAATCAAGATCCCCTCCTCCATCAAAAATACCATAATCCACAGGAGAATTTCTCTCAATAGTATTTCCCATGCATATTTCTTGAAATCCTCCTCTGCCCTTGAAAAGGAGTGGTGGTTCTCAACTGCAAACTCAATAATGTATCCTTCCAGAGTTGTATTGACCCAGAAATCAATTTCTCGCGTGATCGGGTGATCCAACCGATGAAGCACTGCAATCTTTTATGTATCCAAAGTACAGGTCTTCTTGACTTGTTCTTGGAATTCCAGAGCTTCTTGGAGCCTATCTATCCTATGGAATAGTTCTTACAGAAATTTAACCTAGAATATCTCCTACTGGTCGCTTGATCTTTCTGAGTAAAAGACAACCTATCTTGTATCTTTCACACATTTACCTCGCAAATTTGCTTATTTCCATATGAAAGCGTCGAAATTTCTCTCCCACCACTGGTGAATATCATATCGGTGCATCTATGGAATCATTCTCCCTATAGGTTCCCTTATGAACAAGGCCTCGACAATAAAACCATTTTGTTGGTGAAAAATTGATCAGACTAGGGTCCTTCTCAGGTTACCAACAAAAGGTACCAAAGTAGTCTAGAGCGCTGGAATTTTCATCTTCCTTGAAGGGAAGAAGTCTCACTGGAAGCAAAAATAGCATGAGGAATATAGGGAAGGGTAAGAAGAATACTTACAAAAATTGATATGATCTCAAGCTTGTTGTTAGTCCGGAGAAAGATAGACTAAACCTGGAACTGTATGAACATTCCTAACCTAGATTAAAGAAAACTAAGTGGCATTACATTCATAAAGAAGCTATATCCAATTAAGTGTATCTGACATAAATATAATACAAAGAAACATTCAAGATAATTTAAAGCTAAACAGACACAATAATTTCAAAATTTGGGTCTCTCTTTGTATCAGAATCATATGGTTCTTCTCATTTATATGATTCGACGAATTTAAAAAAAACATAGCTCGGTCATTCCAAAGCTAACATAAAAAATCTACACTACTAAGAGACAAGGTTATCCCAGACCCTTTCCCTTTCAATCATTACAACAAGAAATGTCTCTATTACATCCTCAGTCTAGTTTTGAACCCAAACCCTAGAACTCTAGCTAACATTTACCCAAAATGGACAATAACAATATAGAAATCGAACAAATTCCAACAACCATCTGAACCCTTTACAATCATAATAATCCCATATATATAAGCTAATTGGGATCTTCGGGTTTGAGACTTCGAATGCTTTCTTTTCTTGTTCTTGTTGTAACTTCTTTCATCCAGGCTAGTGTTGCACTTTCCTTCCAACCATTTTCAGTTTCTTTCTTCATTTTGTTGTCCAACTCCTTTGTAACTTGTGCAAATTCTATAAAAAAAACAAAGGTCCCAACAACTCATTTGAAGAATATCTTAGTAGTGGCTTCTACTGTGATGCTCTTCTTGCAGGTGGCTAGAATCACCATCTTGGAAAATCGATCAACAACCACAAAAACATAGTCATTTCCCTGCTTGCTTGAAGGAAGGCCTAACATGTTGTCCATAGAGATGGATTCCCAGGGCCTGGTGGGAGTAGGAAGAGGCATGTGCATGCATTGTTTCTTAGTGGTTGGTTTGGAAATGGAATAGGCCATGCAGGACCTGATATACTTGCTGACATCCTATCGAATTTTTGGCCAACAAAAATGTTTTTGCAACACTACCACTATATTTTCTACACCGAAGTGTCATGCCACCCAACTGTAGTGATATTCCCAAATCATCTTCACTCGCTCACTTGATGGGATGAAAATATGGCCTAGATGGTACAACAGATCATGATCGTGAAGATGGGACTCAATGAGATATGTGCTTGTTCTCAACATATGGTAGGTAGTGGCGAAGTCAAGATCACTCTCCTAGATTTGTGGCCATCCAGAGGTCTCTTGTTCATAGGAGTATAGCACACTGGTTAGTGTTGTCACTGAAGGTCGACTCAGGAAGTCAACAACGTGGTTGGTGATCCCTGTCTTATACTTTATGTGTCGATATGAAATTGTTGCAAGTATGTGGACCACTTATGAAGGTGGTCATTCTTCAATTTTCCTTATGTCTGCATGAACTACAAAGGCTTATGATCAGTATGGATGACTATCTCCTTCCAGAGAATGTAATACCTCCACTCGTGACAGGATTGTACAATGGAGTACATTTATTTATCATAAGTGGGGTACTTACAAATGGTATATAATAGTGTCTCACTATGATAATATATGAGGTGTCTATGTTGAGTGAGAACTGCACCCACAAAATATTTTGAAGAATCTATCTCAATCTCAAAAGGATGTTGTAGGTTGGGTAATGAGAGCATTGGGGTTGAGCACAAGCATTTATTTAAATCATTTAATTCATTTTGTTGTCACTGACCCCACAAAAAAATTTCCTTTCCACCACCCCTAGTCACTTGACTAAGGGCCCATGCAATATGGGAGAATCCAAATATGAACCTGCGATAGAAATTTGAAAGGCCTAAGAAGCTCCGAAGCTCAGGGAGTGTGGTTAGGGTTGGCCAGTCATGAATGACCTAGATCTTGTTTGGATCAACATGCACCCCATGTTCATCAACAATATACCCTAGGTATTGGACGATACTCATGTCGAAGGAGCATTTTTCCAAAATTTCATATAGCTTGTGTTGTCGCAGAGTGTGCAAAACACGGTGAATGTGATGCAAGTTTTATGCCCAACCTTTGTTGAAGACGAGGATGTCATCGAAATACACCACCAAAAAATAATTGGTGAAAGGATGCAATATATCATCCATCATCTTCATGAAATTTGTTGGGGAATTTCTTAAGCCAAAGAGCATGACCAACCATTCAAAAATACCTTCTTTAGACTTGAAGGAAGTCTTCCATACATCGTTTTTCTCTATTGGGATTTGGTGGTAGCTAGACTTCAGATCAATCTTACTGAAGTATTTCTCCTCCTTGAGCTGGTCAAGGAGATCATCAAGTCAAGGAATTGGGTCCAAGTTCTTGACTATGATTTTATTTAGGGCTCATTAATCAATGCAAAGTCCTTAGGTCATGTCTTTCTTTTACACAAGTACGATTGGGATTCCACAAAGTGATGAGCTTGGTCGTATGTGCTCCTTTTCAAGCAACTCTTGGATATAGCACTTGATTTCCTAATTTTCTGATAGAGAGCAGTGATAAAATGTCCCATTGGGTAGCAGTGCATCGAGGGTCATATCAATTGAATGTTTGACCTGATAGTGCAGATGTACCCCACTCGGTGAGGAGAAGACGTATTTGTATTAGTTGATGACCTTATCCACTTTCCTTTGTTTCATGGAGAGACCTATCATGAAGGCCATGGATGTGGTTGCAACCTTCCACTCACTTTGAGTGAGAATCACGAAGAAGACAAACTTGTTGGTCTAAGATATGACCTTCCTGCATTGCTTGGAATAAATCAAGGAAGTGATAGTAGGTGGGACTACCTTGGGTATCCTATACAATTTCCTGTCAAATGTAATAATAACACTACAAAGCCTAGACTTATATACATAATGACATTTCCATAAATAAGGTTGGCCAAAAATAAAATCACAAACTTCAAGGGAGGATACATTATACAATACCTCATCTTTGAAGGGCTTGATGTTGTAGGGTAGGAGACACTATTGTCTAACACGGATATCGCTCCCTTGGCGGAGCCATCCGATGGTGTACAATTGTGCATGCAGTATTTTCGGCAGATCCAACCGCTTGATGATATCTGCTGACATGAGGTTCTTTTGGATTACACTATCAATGATGAATTGCAACAGAGTACCCTTCACCCACATCTCTAAATGAAAGAGGTGCTCACCTTCCTTTGGTTCATTAGGTTCACTGGTTTGGATCTTGGCTGTAGACATGATGGCACTAGGTTTTGCATCAATGATCCATCTCCCTTTTTCTAGTTATGAATTAGAGTCGAAACCCACATATGATTCATAGGCTTTCACCTCGACCACCAATGACTGCTTTGAACAACATTCAATAGTGTTATGCTAGGGGCTCTTATGGAACTTACACCACTTCAAAGTGTCTTTATTTGTATTCCCAATGCCCTTCTTTGTTTGCAGGTAAGATTAGTTTTCCTGAGACTATCCATCCTTGCACTATCCTTTATTATATAGATTGGGGCTTCCTTTTCCATGCTTCTGCTGTGAGGGGTTCACAAACCCAAACTGTCGCGTCTTTTGTTTAATATTTTGCTTGATTTTGAAAATATATCGATAGGTCGTGCCCAAGGACAAGATGTACAAAAAATCCATTTTTGTCTGGATTTATCTATACCGACTGCCCCAATACTTGAGCACTAGATTTCACTTAGAGTATTTAATACCCAACTTGGTGTGCAAGGTATGGAATAAATTGATGAACTTCGACACTTTTGGTCTCTTTCCTACCACAGTGTGGTCCATCTTGTATATAAGTAATCATAACTTCCAACAAGGTAGTATTGTTCCTTAATAACATCCCTAAAAAAACCCCATGTGGGTGAGACTACAAATAATGTAAATTCTTCTGTTGCCTTTTGCTCACAGAAAGTCTCTCAACAAAGTTACCGACTTAATGAGAACTATGACCTCAAAATGAGATATCAGGCCCAAAAAACCCATATTTTTGCATAAAAAACATCAAAATCAACCCCCAAATAAAAAAAGTGATGCTACCAGTAGCACCATTTTTTTAAACTAGGTCAAAATTACAACATTTTTCAAACATGGCCTTCAAAACTTAGAGAGTAGCTCAGAAAAACCTTAAAATTAGCACCTAAAAAAAATATGTTTTTGAATTATTGTTTTTTGTCAAAATGTTAAAATTTTAGATAATTTGAAATCATATTTTTAGCACTTGGTACCATTCAAACCAAAACCTTGAAATCAACCATCAAATTGAAAAGTACTACTATCGGTAGCACCCATTCTAAAATTGGGGTATGAAAATGACACATTTTTGTAAAGTGGTAAAAGAACTCATCATTACTATAAACAAAATGATAAAATCAACTTGTAAATGTTCACTTTTTAAATCTTATTATCACTCAAAGCACAAGGTAATACATAATACCATGAAAATATCACAATATACTTTAAAACTTCAACATCACTTTTCAATTTTTTTTTTACTTTTAATAAAAAATAGCAAATACAAGTTACATTGAATGAAACATAAATTGTTTCTTAAAAGTATTGTTATATTGTCCATATTCAAAACATATGAGCTAAGAAATTTTATTATATTATCCATAATCAAAACATATAATTCATAAAACATAAAAAAAAAATCATAACTTCATGTAAGATCATATGTAAGTTCAATGCTCATTTCTAGTTACCATACAAAGATCATATGGATCAAAAATACATAAAATGTTTCATACACTTATTTAGATTTACTCGTGGTTTTTGAAATACCATTAGAGTATACATTTCCCTCATATTAATGATTGGATTAAGATTTAGATGATCCATACTCTTCTCTATTGTTGATGAATGCCCCATCTGAGTCTACATGCATGCCCAACATTTCATATGTCAAATTCCTTTTAAATCTACTAGTAGGTTCAATAGACTACCATATTGCATTTATTTCTTATGGAAGCAACCTATTTATAATCTCTATTGTCTTGGAGTGAAGAGTTCCTATCTTTGTCAAATTAAATTCATAAACAAGTATGCCAACATCATCTAATTTTAAGAGGTCAGTGCAATGATGGGTTGTATTTTGACCCTTTCTTTTTGACTTTCTATTGACATGTTTCTCAACCACCATATTTGGCTTGTACACACCATTGAATGGGTGTGTACTTGTTGCATACCAATGCACTTCAATTGCAATAACATCATCATTTTCTTTCTCAATCTTTATAACCTTTACAATCAAGAATGAATAACAATGTGCATATTTAGTCGCTAAAATTGCAATCATGTTACCCTCCTTAATATGTTTTACTGAACCCATGTAAGCTTCTTCCATGGCTTCACGTTGTGCACGTGACCTTCACGGACCAATATACAATTTTCTTTCCTCTTCTTGTGTAAACTCAATATCACCTTGAGATTCTTGTTGAACTTCAACAATGTTTGTTTCTTCATATTCATTTGGTATATTTTGTGGCCAATCAAATGGAGTCTTCAACATTGTATCTTCATTTGTTGAGCTTTAAATTATGTCACTTTGACTATTGATAAAATACTCCCACTAAACAAAATCAACAGCATCAAATTACTCATATGTATCCTTAATGGACTTTTTTATTTCTTTCAGGAATTCATGATAATGTACATCTCTATTACACCTCTGTGCATTATGGATTTCAACAAATGATTGTAAAAATAATAATTTTAAAGAAAACATTGGATGATCTGGAATGAACTTCAAAAATGCTAAACCTAATGAAGGCCCCCATTCTGTAGTAGTTGAATATTGTTTTCCCCACATAAGTGTTTTCCCATCAATTTTTTTGAAACAAAATTGATGTTGGAAGCTAATGTCATTTATATGATCAATACATTTTTATTCACAATGAGATCCTTGAATAAATCTTTGCATGTCAACAATTTCTTCTAATATATGAAAAAGAAGGCTACCGAATGTATTAATGATGGTAGGCTTCCAACATTTTTCCTCTTCAATGTGTTGGATTACTAAGAGGGGGGTTGAATTAGTAATAGAGCAATTTAATCCTTTTTCACCACAAAATGAAAGTGTTATATCAATCTAGCATTATCATCCAATAGTTGCAGATTAAATAAAAAATGAAAAAATGAGAAATCGCATACATACATTGTACAACAGTGCTTTACATGGAAACCCAAAGCAAGAGAAAACCACAGAATGTTTTTTATTATATTTCATTAATAATTACATTCATTGGAAGCACCAAATTCCTTTGTTTTCCAGTTGAAATTGGAAGGAGTCTCCAACCCCTAATTTCTCAAGTTAAAACTTCAGGGAAACTCCAACTCCCCAATTCTTTGGCTACAACTAGAAGGAGGCTACAACCTCTTATGTTCTCCGACTACAACCGGAAGGTTGCTACAACCACATGTTATTACCCCGTCCAACCCCCCAGACGTATAAGTAGAATGATGGAACCACTGTCACACTATCACTGTGAGATATACTTTTGTAAACGTGTACCAATCAACCTACACCAAACAACATGTACCAACAAACTGAACCATGAATCAACCATGCATCAACCTGTAATCAACCTGTACCATAAAAAAGTGCATCAACCATGCATCAACCTATACCAAACAACCTATAATCACCCTGTACCATAAAAAAGTACATCAACCATGCACCAACCTATACCTCAACCTGTACCATGAACAAGTGCATCAACCATGCACCAAACTTGTATGAATAACCTGTCACAACAACATGTCCAAACAACCTATCACAACAACCTATCTCATCAATCTTATCAACCAAATCATATATACTCACCAAGATCAATTACCAAGACAAGTCTCAAAGATGTGCATTAACCAAGCATAACACAACAACTCATAATCATCACCAAGATCAATATGTGCTTCTAATAATATACCAATACAATTATGCTACCTCATCCATAAACCATGTGTCAAAAATACTACTGACAAGTGCCTCCAACCATGTATTAAGTTTATAACAATCATATATCAACTACTCATCAATATACGACTCATCAAGATGTACCAACATCATCAACTATACACCTAATGTATGTGCCAACTCATCAACTACTTGTCTCAACAATGTACCCAACATATACCTCTACCAAAATATCTCATCAATTTCATCAACCAAATCTGATTTGTAACTTTGTAATAGACCTGGTGTATATGATCACATACCTACAAAGCTTTCTTAGCTTTAACAACAAGAGACTAGCATTTTCATCAAACTTTACTTTAGTCTCACATGACTAGTTTTGTATTAGTCAAAAACCCTAACTTGAAATAATCATAACTATGTACTTGTAATGAATAACTATCTGAAAATATTACACAATGTTCTTCAGTGTGTTTTATGCAATTCCTCCAGGTTTCACTACTTGGAACCTCTCAGAAAAGGAGTTATAGAAAAAATGGCATACCTTGTTGAATTATGTCTTATTCTAGATATCGAACTTGTAGAGCGTGCCCCACATAGAATATTTGTTTATGGATATGAAAATT
>SNQJ01S0143955.1:21911-33672 GCA_010110895.2 Picea sitchensis
CAAATGATTGTAAAAATAATAATTTTAAAGAAAACATTGGATGATCTGGAATGAACTTCAAAAATGCTAAACCTAATGAAGGCCCCCATTCTGTAGTAGTTGAATATTGTTTTCCCCACATAAGTGTTTTCCCATCAATTTTTTTGAAACAAAATTGATGTTGGAAGCTAATGTCATTTATATGATCAATACATTTTTATTCACAATGAGATCCTTGAATAAATCTTTGCATGTCAACAATTTCTTCTAATATATGAAAAAGAAGGCTACCGAATGTATTAATGATGGTAGGCTTCCAACATTTTTCCTCTTCAATGTGTTGGATTACTAAGAGGGGGGTTGAATTAGTAATAGAGCAATTTAATCCTTTTTCACCACAAAATGAAAGTGTTATATCAATCTAGCATTATCATCCAATAGTTGCAGATTAAATAAAAAATGAAAAAATGAGAAATCGCATACATACATTGTACAACAGTGCTTTACATGGAAACCCAAAGCAAGAGAAAACCACAGAATGTTTTTTATTATATTTCATTAATAATTACATTCATTGGAAGCACCAAATTCCTTTGTTTTCCAGTTGAAATTGGAAGGAGTCTCCAACCCCTAATTTCTCAAGTTAAAACTTCAGGGAAACTCCAACTCCCCAATTCTTTGGCTACAACTAGAAGGAGGCTACAACCTCTTATGTTCTCCGACTACAACCGGAAGGTTGCTACAACCACATGTTATTACCCCGTCCAACCCCCCAGACGTATAAGTAGAATGATGGAACCACTGTCACACTATCACTGTGAGATATACTTTTGTAAACGTGTACCAATCAACCTACACCAAACAACATGTACCAACAAACTGAACCATGAATCAACCATGCATCAACCTGTAATCAACCTGTACCATAAAAAAGTGCATCAACCATGCATCAACCTATACCAAACAACCTATAATCACCCTGTACCATAAAAAAGTACATCAACCATGCACCAACCTATACCTCAACCTGTACCATGAACAAGTGCATCAACCATGCACCAAACTTGTATGAATAACCTGTCACAACAACATGTCCAAACAACCTATCACAACAACCTATCTCATCAATCTTATCAACCAAATCATATATACTCACCAAGATCAATTACCAAGACAAGTCTCAAAGATGTGCATTAACCAAGCATAACACAACAACTCATAATCATCACCAAGATCAATATGTGCTTCTAATAATATACCAATACAATTATGCTACCTCATCCATAAACCATGTGTCAAAAATACTACTGACAAGTGCCTCCAACCATGTATTAAGTTTATAACAATCATATATCAACTACTCATCAATATACGACTCATCAAGATGTACCAACATCATCAACTATACACCTAATGTATGTGCCAACTCATCAACTACTTGTCTCAACAATGTACCCAACATATACCTCTACCAAAATATCTCATCAATTTCATCAACCAAATCTGATTTGTAACTTTGTAATAGACCTGGTGTATATGATCACATACCTACAAAGCTTTCTTAGCTTTAACAACAAGAGACTAGCATTTTCATCAAACTTTACTTTAGTCTCACATGACTAGTTTTGTATTAGTCAAAAACCCTAACTTGAAATAATCATAACTATGTACTTGTAATGAATAACTATCTGAAAATATTACACAATGTTCTTCAGTGTGTTTTATGCAATTCCTCCAGGTTTCACTACTTGGAACCTCTCAGAAAAGGAGTTATAGAAAAAATGGCATACCTTGTTGAATTATGTCTTATTCTAGATATCGAACTTGTAGAGCGTGCCCCACATAGAATATTTGTTTATGGATATGAAAATTCTACACAGAATAATATAGACTGTACTCTAACCAAAACATTTTGTCTTACACAACTTGGATCTTTTATGAAGAAGTTATGACGTTTTTAACCGAAACACATGTTTTAGACTAGTTTCAGGACTAGACACAAACCTTATTTTCCATGACGCGTAACTTGAAAAATACAACCCACAAGATGATATTTGTACCAAAAATAATTGGATATGTTTCCTCAATGGCCTCCCAATCATTCTAGAAAACAAATTTATTGCGAAAATGGTGAGATGACCTATAAATAACATACCTTAGAAAACATCATCAAAAGAATTTATCCTCCCTTGAATTTCGGCCTTCTTTACTTCACCTTCCCTCTGAAATTCGGCTTAGATATCCTTTGGTTACTTCAGTCACTTATAGATATTCAATATTCTCAAGTGTGATTAAAATGAGAGATCCTTTCCTCTTATTTATAATTTCATGTAGCTTCCTCAAGGGGTTACCTTTTGCCCATCTTAACCCACTTTCCTTATTTTAGGGTTAACCTAATTCTAACCACTTGTTCACTTAGTAATTTATCCATTAAATTTATTATTTAAATAATTTATTTTGTATCCACTTTGACTTATAGTAAACTCATAACTTCACTTTACATCAAGGGGTTACCTTCTAACCATCTTAAACCACTTTCCTTATTTTAGGGCTAACCCACTTCTAATTGACTTATGAGGGTTCTCCAACTTCACATGGCCATAACTCTCTAACCGTGAGGAGTTATGTGACGTTCCACATACCAATGGAAATGGCGTGAAATTTACTATCCACATATAATAGTATTACCTTCAAACATATCAAAACTCATACCATTATCTATCAAACAAACTTGGGTCCATTACCCAAACCTGGGTTCTCCAACTTCACATGGTCATAACTCTCTAATCGTGCGGAGTTATGCGACGTTACACATACCATCGGAAATGGAATGACATGTAATACCCATATAGAATAGTATTACCTTAAAATATATTAAAAATCATACCATTATACATCAAACAAACTTGGGTCCATTACCCAAACCTTTGTGCTACCAGAATTCGCTGCTGGAATTTCTCCAAGGATTGACATAAATCACTAAGGGTTGACATCAATATACAATATCACTCTCCAATGGTTGAAATAAATGACAACCAACAATCCATCAACCTAAGCCAATTGTCTGACAATGTCCCCCTTTGGCATTGATGGCAACACTTAGTCATGATAAAAGTCATGCTTATACTTTTCATCAATGTTTCTATCTCTCCCCCTTTGGAATTGATGGAAACACTTAGCCATGATAACATTCATTCTTATACTCCTCATAAATGTTTCTATCTCTCCCCCTTTTACATCAATGGAAAAGGGTATCTCCCTTTGGGGATTCTTCCCCTGACTGAACTCTCCTTGGGTTGCTCCCCCTGCCTACATGCCTTTGTGCTCTCTCTCCAAGAATTTATATCATGCATCTGATAAATATCCCCCCATTTGTCATCAATGGAAAATGTATCTTTCCATCTGGGGTTTCTACCCCTAACTGAACTCTTCCTAAAACTGATCCCCCAATTTGAATTCTCCTCTTCATTGTGCTTCCTCGTGTAAATCTAAGAAACATAAGATAAGCATTCAAAAACATTCATTTTGGAGTAGAAATTACTTTGAGTCTCTAGAAATAATACTCAAAGGCTTTCGTTGGAAACGATTTTGTAAAGATGTCTGCCACTTGTTATTTTGTGCCCACATATTCAACTATGATGTTCTTCTCTACAACCTGTTCCCATAGAAAGTGATACTTTATTAGAATGTTCTTCTTCTTGGAGTGCATCACCAAGTTCTTTGAGATACTGATGGCACTTGTATTATCACAATAGATTGGAATGGGCTCATCATACTCAACCTGTATATCTATCAAAGTTTGCTTCATCCATAGAACCTAAGTACAACATCCTATTGTTGCAATATACTTTGTTTCGGCTATAGATAAACATACTGATGATTGTTTCTTTCTTATCCAAGATATTAAACACTCACCTAAGTAGAATGTTGTTCCATTTGTTCTCCATCGATCATCAATGCAACCTTCCAAATCAACATCTATGTAGGAAATAAGTGATAGATCGTTTCCTTTTGGATACCATAATCCAAACTCTTATGTTCTTTTGAGATATCTGAAAATCCTCTTCACTGCTAATACATGTGATTCCTTTGGTGCTGCTTGAAATCATGCCACTTGTCCAACTACCTGCATTACATCTGGTCTGTATGTTGTCACATATATTAAGATATGATTCATTGACCTGTATTTCCTCTGGTCTGTAGACTTTGAATCATCATCTTTTCTCAACTTGCAACTGGTTTGCATAGGAGTGGTAACTAGTTTGCAATATTCCATTCCGAACCTATTTATCATTTCTCTGACATAAAAATTCCTTGGTTTCTTTGACATATCTGAAGACCCGAAAAGAAGGATATTTCTCCAAGTAATGACATTTCAAATTCATTTTTCATATCCTTTGCAAATTTCTAGCTTAACGTGTCATTAGTACTTCCGAAAAAAATATCATCAACATAAATTTCAATTAATAAAATACTACCTTGAGTTACCTTGATGTAGAGGTTGTTGTTTGTACTTCCTTTCCATAGTTCATAGAGAGATTTGGAATTTGTGTTTTTGAGCATTACTCTATTTTGAATGTGAACTGTTGTATGCATTGCATGTGTCCAAAAAATATATGTCAATTTCGAATCCATTAGCATTGTTCGAGCCATTTCCTGTGTAATTATCATCCATTATGATAATGTTCCTTTGTATTTGAACCACTCTCTGAACCAATCTATGAATCCATGCTCTCGTCCAGTGTCATATATCTGTCCAAACCTGCTAAGTATTCTTACAAATCCATCTCTGGCCATATTGTCTGAGACTCTACTTGTGCAACTGTCCATAATGTTGACTTATTTATCACTATACTATCATGAAGTCTTGATTAATATATCAAACTGTACTTCTGCTAACTAACTACTCTGGATATGTCTTGTCAAACTCTACAAGCTACTCGAAGGATGGTTCTTTGGTTTATCACAACTATCGCATAGAATCCCCCTATCTAATATTCATATTACCTGGGAGTCTCTAAGATGGATGACTCAAAACAATTCCTCCTTTGATGTGTATTCATCATCATCTTAATTGGTAGATTCATCATCATCTTCATTGGTAGATTCATCATCTCTCTGAGCTCTGAATTATTTATTTCTTTCTGTGGATTCATCTTTCACTACATTGCCTAAAAGTAGAATCTCGTGAACCTGCTCCTTATTTACCTGTTCTTCTTTTCTTTCAGTTATTTTCCAAACCTTTATGTATCTGACATCTTTCTTTTTCTCTGTAGATTTTTTTTCATCTCATTTTATTGCCAATCTTGCGATCTCTGGGACCTAGTATTTGTTCACCCGATCTTTGTGTTTTCTTATCCACACTTTCTTACATCTGATATCAGTGTTCTCTTTCATGGAAGTATCGATCATGCTTCTACAATCACTAGCTATGTTTTCATAGTTATGACATTAGTAACATTCAATGTTACATGGGGCCACATAGGAATTTCTTGCTTGAACGTTTCTTTTATAATCCTTGCAATATGTAACCTTATGTCCAAAGTTAGTACAGTAAAAACAATGACCATAAAATAAATTTGCATACCTGGGAGTGAATGATCTTCTATGTGGAGTAATCCTTTTGAATTTTTTCCTTGATTGATCATGATCACGATTGAAGATTCTTTGTGGGTTGAACATGGGTGGTCTTCTTAAAGATGTATCTTCAATAGTTTTCTTAGATTCTGTTTGACCATGAATCCTTCCTTTGAGTACTTATGCATAACTCTTTCTATTTTCTTCATTCTTCTTTTCTAGCAACCTAGAGTGCCTCTCTTCATTCTCTATAATTGGTGTGAATGTTTTTGTCTCTTCAACATTCTTGTTGATCTTGAAAATTTTACTTCTCTATGTGACATCTTCTTCTTCAAGCTTCTCAACCTCTTCTTCTTTCTTCATTATCTGAGATTTCATGACTTCTTATGTTCTTTTCGCTTCTTCAAGATGAATTTTTAATGTGATTATTTATTCTTCAATTCCTTTCTCTTCTTAATCAAACTCTATCCCAAGATGGTTTAGATCATTAGTTATTTCCTTAATATGATTTGTCAATATCTTCTCTCTCATATCTGCTTCTTCCTTCTGTGCCTCTATGTTGTCTTACAAATATTGCTTTTGATATTCATGATTTTCTTCAATCATTCTGGCTTCTTCTAGCTGAGTTCTTAAGTTCTCGATGACCTGTTGGGATTCTTTAAAAATGTGAACACTTTCCTTTTGTTTCATCAATTCTTTCTTGAGTGACTTGTTTTGTTCTCTTAGTTAATCTAAAGCACTATTCAATTCTTCTTCATAATTGTCTTCCTTTTCAATTAGTTTTTCCGTCTCATTTCCTTCATGGCATTCTATTTCAAGATGTCCACATTTTTCACAATTAAAGAAAAACAACATACCTATGGTGATTATGTACTCTTCATCTTCTAAAAATATATGACATGGTGAACATAATTCTTATTGATTTGTATCTACATCTTCTTTGACATTTTTTGAATCTATGATGGTTGAAGAATATATGTCATGTAACTTATCCCAAAGTTCTTTGGCTGGTGAACATTCACCAACCTTTTCTCTTATCAGATTAGGTAATCCTTCCCAGATGAAATCCATTGCTATATTTTTATTCTTCTTCAATTCCTTCTTTCCTACAGTCTTTTCCCTTTTTGAACTATCATATCCTGTGACAACTGATAGCCAAATATAATGTCCTTGTGCTTTTAAAAATACTTTCATCCTTCTGCTCCACATCTCATACTTAAAACCATTCTGACCATTAAACATTAGTACTAAATTCTCAGAATAATCCATGATCTCCTTCCAATGGTTAAAATGTTTCCTAAAGTAACCGGATTTGATACCCATTGTTGGATTACTAAGAGGGGGGTGAATCAGTAATAGAGCAATTTAATCCTTTTTCACCATAAAATGAAAGTGTTATATCAATGTAGAATTATCATCCAATAGTTTCAGAGTAAATAAGCAATGAAAAAATGAGCAATCACACACATACAAAGTACACCAGTCTTTTACGTGGAAACCCAAAGTGAGAGAAAACCAAAAAATGTTTTTTCTTATATGTATTTAAGAATTACATTCATTGGAAGCACCAATTTCCTTTGTTTTCTAGCTACAACTGGAAGGAGGCTCCAACCCCCTAATTTCTCAGGATACAACCTGAGGGAATCTCCAACTCCCCAATTCCATGGCTACAACTAGAAGGAGGCTATGACCCCCTATGTTCTTTGGTTACAACCGGAAAGCAACTACAAAAACATGTACTTTCCCAGTCCAACCACCCTAACATATAAGTAGAATAATGAAACCAGTGTCACACTATCAATGTGATATATATTGATGTAAACCTATACCAATCAACCTGCACCAAACAACCTTTACCAATAACCTGAACCATGCATCAACCTCAACCTCAACCTATAATGAACCTATACCATAAAAAAGTGCATCAACCATGAACAAACCTCCAAACAACCTGTACCATAAACAATTTCATCAACCATGCACCAACCTGTACCTCAACCAGTACCATGAACAAGTGCATCAACCATGCACCAAACCTGTATGAATAACCTGTCACAACAACCTGTCCAAATAACCTATCACAACAACCTGTCTCATCAATATTATCAACCAAATCAGATCTACTCACCAAGACAAGTCTCAAATATGTGTATTAACTAAGCATAACACAACAACTCATAATCATCACCAAGATCAATATGTTCTTCTAATAATATACAAATACAAATATGCTACATCATCCATAAACCATGTGTCAACAATACTACTAACAAGTGACTCCAACCATGTACCAAGTATGTACCAATAATGTACCAACTACTCATCAACTATGACTCATCAATATGTACCAACATCATCAACTATACACCTCATGTATGTGCCAACTCATCAACTACTTGTCTCAACCATGTACCCAACATGTACCTCAACCAAATTCCCTCATCAATTTCATCATCCAAATCTGATTTTTAACTCTGTAATAAACCTTGTGTATATGATCACATACCTACAAGCCTTCCTTAACTTGAACAACAAGAGACTAGAATTTTCATCAAACTTTACTTTAGTCTCACATGACTAGTTTTCGATTAGTCAACATCCCTAACTTGAAATAATCATAACTTTGTATCTGTAATGAATACATATCTAAAAATAGTACAAAATGTTCTTCAATGTGTTTTAGGCAATTCCTCTATTTTTCACTACTTGGAACTTCTCAGAAAAGGAGTTTTAGCAAAAATGACATACCTTGTTGAATTTTGGCTTATTCTAGAGAGTGCAATTGCAGAGTGTGCCCCGCACGGAATAATTGTTTTGTGGATCTGAAAATTGTACAGAGAATAATACAGAATATATTATAACCAACACATTTGGTCTTACTGAATTTGGATCTGTTATGAATAAGTTATGATGCTTTTACCTGAAACACCTGTTTTAGACTAGTTTCAGGACTAGCCACAAACCCTATTTTCCACGGTGTGTAACTCCAAAAATAAAATGACCCACAAGATAATATTTGTACCACAACTACTTGGATATGTGTCCTCAATGGCCTCCCAATTTCACGATATGAATCATTCTATAAAAAAACTTATTGCGAAAATGGTGAAATGACTTGTAAATAACATACCTTAGAAAGCATCATCAAAAGAATTTATCCTCCCTTGAATTTCGGCCTTCTTTACCTCACCTTCCCTCTGAAATTCGTCTTAGATATCCTTTTGTTACCTTAGTCACTTATATATATTCAATATGCTCAAGTGTGATTATAATGAGAGAGCCTTTCCTCTTATTTATACTTTCATGTAGCTTCCTCAAGGGGTTACCTTTTGACCATCTTAACCCACTTTCCTTATTTTAGGGTTAACCTACTTCTAACCACTTGTTCACTTAGTAATTTATCCATTAACTTTATTAGTTAAATAATTTATTTTTTATACACTTTGAATTATAGTACACTCATCATTTCACTTTACCTCAAGGGGTTACCTTCTAACTATCTTAAACCACTTTCCTTATTTTAGGGCTAACCCACTTCTAAATGACTTATGAGGATTCTCCAACTTCACATGGCCATAAATCTCTAACCGTGAGGAGTTATGTGACATTCCACATACTACCGGAAATGGAATGACATGTAATATCCATATAGAATAGTATTACCTGCAAATATATCAAAATGCATACCATTATACATCAAACAAACTTGGGTCCATTACCCAAACCTAGGTTCTCCAACTTCACATGTTCATAACTCTCTAACCATGAGGGGTTATGTGACGTTCCACATACCAAAATAAATGGCATGGAATGTAATACCCATCTAAAATATTATTACCTTCAAATATATTAAAACACATACCATTATACATCAAACAAACTTGGGTCCATTATCCAAACCTTTGTGCTACTGGAATTCGCTACTGGACTTTCTACAAGGGTTGGCATCAACCAGTAAGGGTTGAAATCAATCTACAATGTCACTCTCCAATGGTTGACATCAATGAAAACCAACAATCCATACCAACTGTCCATCAACCTAAGCCAACTGTCTAACACAGTGTTACTAAAAACGACTAAAACATTGATCAATATGATCATGAGTGTGTCCAACAAGAAGGGAAAAAAAAATCACCTTTTTAAATATTCTCATTTCAACAAGCATTCTTAGATATCCAAAAACAATTTGATTTTTATTTTCATGACTAATGTTTTCCAACTGTAGGTAGAGAACTTGAGGAAGATTTCCAGACCAGTGAGTGAGCACATGATGATTATGGTGATGGTCATATTTGAATATTTATGAATATTTGGAGCTGTGAAGTAAACTCCTGGACACATTTTTCCATTGAAAACCATACAACCAACCAAGTGAAATTGAATGAAATTCTCTTCCTGTAAATTTTTGGGTGTATAAAAAAAATGTGGTAGAAGTGTTTTCCTCTGGTCCATGCCATCAATTATCATACCTAAATATTTGTTTGGAGCATCTTAACACTTCTTCTGATGTTTGTACAACTTTTTCCTTTCACTTGATTGTTGATTCCGATGTTCTTGAAGTGCTTTGACTATGGAATCTGCACATAACATAAAATGAAAATATTGATCATATCTTTTCATAGTTGATAACTATTCAATTTATAAAAAAAAAAATTGTAAATACATACCTCTTTCTGCCCCTTCAAATTTATCTCTTCTTGATTTAAGAGTAGCACATATACTGTGAATCCCCATCCTTGACTTCTTAGGAATACGAAAATTCTTGAATTGTTTCTTCCATATTCTTGTAAAATATGCATATGTAATAAATTACCATTTTCTTCAACACCTTCAACATATCCTTTGTACAAGTTGTACATTTCTCTCCTTGAGAAATTTTCTGGAATATGTATTGTGTCTCTATCTAGCACACACTCTCCATATTTTGGAAAGAAATCATGCATCCATGACAATACAGTGTTTGTTAATGGACCACTCTCTCATCCATGATGTACCTTTGAATAATATGAAGGATATTTTTCCAACCTTTTTTGGATTCTTGATAGATGAAGATTACCAATTGAATGAATATTTTTGAAAGCCTTTATGCAAAGTAAAATATTCCCAATGTGATAATCATATCCTATATTGGTGGATATCATGCACCCCATAAAATATGAATTTTGCATTATCTTATTCATTGACAAATATTTCTTCCTTTTATTCAAGGCATACATTCAGTCCATTTTTTTCAAACAACTATTTTGACAACATTCACTTGAAATCAATTCACTTATGGAAATTGATTTAGTGATAAATTAATTCCTAGACCTTGTATAACTAGAATGCTTTAGATTGATATAAAAAAGGTCTAGGCCTGGTCCTAGACACAATGTTTCTTTGCAATGTCTCCACTATTTCATCATCCTCACTAGAAGGATTATCCTTATCACCAAAAGGGATACCAAGAAAAACATTGTCAGGATACTAAACTAGAGAATGTCGATCACCTTGATTTGTTGTAGCTGAATGATTGAGAACATGATCTTCATTCCTAGGTCCATCATATTCATTGATATTTTGGTTCATGAGAGGAATATCAAAATCATTAGAAACATGAATACCATCCTCACCAATGTCATTGGATCTTCCATGAAAATATTCATTTGAAGGAAAATCATCATCACCCATAAGATTGCCAATGCCATTAAGATTCTCACTTGGAGAAAATTTTCCATCATCGTCATCGGTACCTTGAAAATATTCATTTAGAGGAAAATCATCATCAACATTATTTCCACCATTGACATAATCATCTTCATTTCTTTCAAAATACCCACTTGAGTGAAAATTTTCACCATCTTGCTTAGTTCCTTGAAAATATTCATTAGTATCTTGAAAATCCTCACTTAGAGGAAAATCAACATCATCAACATTGTTTCCTTTTAATTTATCACTCGGGAAAGAGTGTCCACCAATGACATAATCATCTTCACTACTTTGAAAATCCCCACTTGAGAGATATTATCCATCATCCTCATTACTAGCTTTAAAGTCCTCACTTGGAGGAAACTCTTCATTATCCTCATTAGTGTTGATACTAAGAGGGGGGTGAATCAGTATCAAGTACAATTTAAAACCTTTTTCAAATTATACTTAAACCATTCAACTATATCCAATGAGAAATGAACAATAGTATAAGAGTTACACCAATACAACACAATAC
>SNQJ01S0143955.1:38139-58046 GCA_010110895.2 Picea sitchensis
CATTTTTAAAAACAGGGTAAAAAATTGGACCCCCCAAAAATGAGAACTCTATAGAGTTCTTGTTAAGTTGGTAACTATGTTTCCCACCAATCTTTGACATGGGGGATGACCTTATGGAGCAAAAATGTAATAGTTTCTCTATCAGAAAAGTTATGGACAAAAAAACACCCTTCTAGAAGGTTTAACCATTTGTTTACAGCATCCGCATATATTTGATCTTCAAATATAGGAATATAAAAATTGATCTATACCTTGAAGGGGGTGGTGCCTCTACTGGAGGAATATGCGTCGCCTGTTGGTAGTCGTCGAAGGATTTGGGAAAATTTATCTATCATTGCATTGCTCTATTATGTGAGGGCTTCCTCAAGAAATAGTTTAAAGGGATATCCTACCCTGTCATCTTTCTTTTCTTCCCCCATGGGTGGTAGTTGGGTTCAGCGAGGCCAATCTTGCAAAGGATCAATTGGTTTGAGTCCCTATTGCTTATACCCTGCCCTCATTGGGGACATGCACAAAGAAACAAATTAAGAGAACACCGCTTTGATACCACTGATTTGGATTTATGAGCGGAATGAAATGAAGCACATATATATAGAATTAGCATAGAGATACAATGAAAAATAACATAAATACAATGAGACTTAACTTCTATTCAGTAAAGAAATATGTTGAAACTATAAAATTCAAAATGAAACAAACTTGCTCGAATGGTGGTAGCTACTCTCTAAGAAGGGATGTGGAAGATATGCACATTCTCTTGATCATGTTACAATGAGGCCTCCATTCCCTTTTTAACATCAATAAGTAATCATAAAACCCTATAAATCTAAAAACCTAACCCTAGGAGATGAAGTGCCAAAAGTCTTGTGGGCCCCAATAGGGTAAGTTGGTATATCAACTTCTTGGGGTCATAACTTTTGCATACGAACATTGTTTTAGGTACATGATAGACCATCGGAAACGTCTATTTGAGGAATACACATTCTTCTTCACACTCTGACTCTGTCTATAGTGTGACTGTGGTGAGCCCAAAAAATATTGTTTAGGGCCTCAAAATGGCCCTAGAAGTTCAGGACTCGAAAAGCTAGAAACAAACTACCAAGATGAAAATTGTATGTGATCCAATTGGAAGAGGTGGGTGGAAACCGATATCCATATGAATCAATCACATTCTAGGAAAAAAGTCTTTGTGAAGTCAAGAAGGTTTAGGAAAAGATTTTTTCACATAGCCTCTTTCAAGGTGTGGAAGGTGTTAGCGTCGCCATTTTTCTTTCCATTTAGAGTCAGTTTTGAGTCACGTTATGACCCATGCGTCCAAACATGTGAAGTTAGGTATGTAGCACCATGAGTTTGAAGTCAGGAAATGGTCGGTTGGCCCTTAGAAATGGGAAAGGGTGTCAGAGTCGGGAATTGTATACGTGGTACGGGCATGTCTTTTCCCAAAAGGTCAAATCTTGTTAAGAATCCAATCTCTATGTGCCCAGATCGAGTCAAGTGGTTAGTAAAGGTTGCATTGGAAAGTACTGTAGTTATTATCAGTTCATCATGAAGGCTGAGAGAATGAAAAATTGCAGCGTTCGTATCAGGCATGCCCAACGAGACTTACCACCAGCATCCTGCATGCATGGATTTTCCATGGAAAACCTACAACTCGACTTGAGACACCTCATCGCCATAAACTCATTGTCCTTCAGTATGATTTCTTTCTCTGGGTTGATTCATTATAAATCTCATATTCTCATCATTTTCCACAGTCATAGAACCAACCTAGAACTCTATTCACGATTCTCCTTAGCAGTCCAGCTCGTTCAGAACCTTCCCTCTTGTGCATTTGTTGAATTTAGTGCGAGCAGGATACTCCTCGGTCGCTCCATGATGACCTCTCAGAGCACAGGGAAGGGTGTGTGGAGTAGGATAAATAAAATATCAAATCCACAAAATGACCGGGATTCATTCTCACTAGCGGCAGGCATCCCCAAAGACAAGAAAAAAACTTTCCTCTTACCTACAGAGAAGACCATATCAGATCATGAAACAAATGAAGCAGATAAATTCATACAGGAAGGGGAGTTAGTAAGAGCCCCCTCCTCCCAACAAAAGCTGCCTCGGAGGAGGGGTAGGCCGAGAAAGAACAAAGAGATCATGAAATCTCAAATTGCAGAAGAATCGCGCATCAGATTGATAGCTGAAGAACTACTCAAACGCGCCATCCGGTTCGAACCTGCTGGGAAAGAGAGCCATGAAGGCGAGAACAGGGAAAGGAGAGAGGATGTCGTAGGAGAAAATGAGGAAAATCCATCTCAACAAATGAAACAAGCAAAGATGGCTATTGCCGAGCTCTATCAGGAAAATAAGGAATTAAGGCGATAACTAGCGACAAAAACCTTGGAAGCGTCAGCTGCATAGAGTCATGGAGGGAATGTGGCATGGATGAAAAGGTAGCTCAGAGAGGTGCAGGACATTTTTTTACAGTTGTGAGAGGCGCAAAGGCTAGCAGAGAAAGGCACATGGAGAATCCTAGAGAATGCGAAGTAGCCGAAAAGGAAATCTGTGTGGCTCTTGCCAGCGCATAGAAAGAGAAATTTTAACAGGCAACATTTCATTCAAGACAGTTTTGAGTAACATGTGTTCTCTAAAGTATCCTACCATTTTGATAACGACCACAAGAATCGAACAGTTGTTTACTGCGCACAGTTCTCCAACAAATGGGCACATAACAGAAAGCGAAGTCGATATTACAGACAACAATATTTTAACAGGTGCATGTTCGCTAGGACACCTAGTCAAGAATACCGCAACACATATTTCCCCACATCAGATTTTGACCGACGATCTGAAGACATTCATTAGTGGATAGGCGTGATTATTGCCTATTTTTGGATAGTACCATGCGAAGAGTCTCTAGCGCATGTGGCGCATTTTTTTAGTTTAGGGTTAACAGTTAGAAAGTAGGGTAGCCCAAACGATGACCTTGTTTATATATTTCATCTTTTTGATGTAAGACAGGTTGGTTGGAAAAAATTGGGTAAACAACTACTATTGTATGTAATCTGAGTTTTTGACCAAAATTTAATGCATAGGTCCTGTGACTCGATGAAAAGATTCTAGTTGTGATAGTTGGATGTATTTTGTTTCTTTCCTTGCATACGTGTTCCCTATTATCTTTATTTCATATCTTGTATTGTCTATTTTGGAACAAATTTTCGAACATGTGGATTCCCTGCATAACGCTCCTTGTTCGTGCCACTTAGACAAAACGTTTTCTTCTAAAGCTAACTCTGAATTCATCCATAGCGGTGCTCCTGAGTTACTTCCTATAATTTGTCCCACCACATTACGGTTTTACACTAAATACTATTTCTTGCCTAGCCTTATCCTCCCAAGTTCAGTCACCAAGTCATTTCCTCAAATAGACTCCATAGCCCAAGTTTCACTTCCTTGTGCCAATATAACCAGAACCCATTATCTTAAAGGTATTTAAATCTAGCCATTGCTCCCAAAGTAATATCCTGCATGGGGACTGCGCCATTTCTGAGAGAGCCCTCTCCAGATCCGAAAGTCTATTTTCGGATCTCAAATTTGGTTGAAAAAGTTACCCGGGTCGTTTGTTTATCAGCCGAACAGATTTACAGAGCGCTAACATTCTGGCATCATTGTTGGGGATGAACCTGAAAATATTTTCCCTGGGATAATGAAAAACGTTGCAGTTTGACCCCTAAGGGTAACAGTGGGACAAACAACTAGACCGAATGAAACCATTACCCTAGCGACTCCAGTCTAAACAAGCCAATAGCCCTAAGTAGCACTACTCAAGAAAACTAGCTCCAAAGACGTTTTACACTAGAGCGAATCTTGACCCAAATCCCTCTGAGCCTATGTGCGATCCCAGGAAGACTATGTGCAAGGCTAGAGAGAAGGCACCGAACCCATTTCATTTCCTAGAGAAAAGTCTTTCCTTGCCCAAAGACAACATGTAGAGAATTGACGACTTTGATTTTGACACACTTTTCAAGAAAAATCTATTTAGGTCTAAGTCAGAAACCAGTTTGGACATGACTATTTTCAACCTGAACAATTTCCAAGCCCAGGTGACAAATAATATACCCCAAAATCCGAATCCCCCTAGGGCTATGGCTGCCAGATTCACTCCCCTCATCATGCTGGCCTAGTTATATGACTTGCCTCATAATTACAACCAAAGAATCAGACTCTATGATGCTGAGGGAAATGTTTCCGCTGAGAGACACCTGGATTGGTTTAACAACTTTGTCGACCTGAAGGAGGTGAACTACATAGATGCAAAAATGAGGCTTTTTGCACAAATACTTTCAGGAGATGTAAGAAAGTGGTTTAGAGCCCTCCCACCCGTGAGCATTCGGGACTTCTCCACATTCAAAAGGTCATTCCTAAATAAATGGGGGGATAATAAAAACCCTTTGTAGTTGCTAACACAATACAATAATATGAAGAAAGCACCGGAGGAGATGGTGCAGGAATTATCGACTCATTTCTTGAAGCTGTACAACTCCATCCCTGCAGAAGTAAAGCCCCCCCTAGTGTTGCACAATTGTGGTACGCAGATTCCTTCGACAATGACTTTGTTTTGTTGCTAAGAGAAAGAAGATCAGCGACTCTAGATGAGATGCACAGTGTCGACGTCGTCGTCCTTAGACGAAAAATTCAACATGATGATGAAGACCATGTAAAATTTGATGGAGAGAATGTCCATGGGAAAAAGGCCTATTGCACGAGAACAAAATGACCCATAACCCAGAAACCAAAATCTTCGGAGGGTTCAGATTCCTCAAATCAAGCAGTGAGACCCAGTTGACTAGCAAACAAGACCTCCTTTCCAGAACAACTACGCAGACGAGGATTTCGACCAAACTTTCGATGACCAGATGCATTATTGTGATGACAAAAACCCACGCGTGTTATTGACAAAGAGCGAGCACGATCAATGTATGCGCCAAAACAAAGACTTCACACTGGAAACCGATGATGGTATGATACTCGAAATGGATGATGCACCATATTGGAAGACAGAAGAATTCAGGAAAGGTTATCAAAATGCTACCATGTAGTTCCAGAAGAAGTACAACCTCCAAAGCAAAGATGTACCTACCGAGCCGCAACAAGCTAACTCTGTAAAGAAGCCTATAGTGGACACACCTTCCACAAGCTGACCAAGACTAGATAGTGTGACCAAGGATGCGATAGAAAGGGCCAAGTCGAAGGAGGAGGTCCTCAAGAAAGCTTCAAAGAGAGGCCAAGAGACGAGAGAAAAAGAGGTAGAAAAAACATGTTCCCCTTTTAATTTTGAACACCAAATGGCCAAAATCAAGATCTCTGTCCCATTCAATGAGCTTATTATAAAGGTCAAGTATTAGGAACAAATCATTAAAATGTTGCAAAAGGGAGGGACCCCCGATACTCTGAACATTTGAGATAACCAACCCACCATCTTGTTTAGTTCTCACGTTGAAGAGACAAGTGATGTTGAAGATGTCCCTCCTTTCTATGTCAGTCTGAAGATCCATGACCTGGCCCTGCATAATTCCATGCTTGATTCTGGCATGTCACACAATCTCATGCTGAAGGTGATCATGGATGAGCTAGGTTTAGAGGTCACTAGGTCTTACAAAGATATTTTCTCTTTTGATTCGAGGAAAGTTAAATGCTTGGCCTTATCAAAGACCTGGTTGTATCGTTGGCCCAAATCCTCGCTAAGAACATGGTCATGGATGTAGTCATTGCAGACATACCCCCGAAGTTCGGCATGGTTCTCTCAATATCATGGGCTGCAAAGTTGAAAGGTACCTTACAGATGGATATGACGTATGCTACTATCCTTGTCTTCGGCCATGACAGAAGGCTGTATAGACAAGTACTGTTGAAATATATAGGTAATTAGCAAGATGCAGCCCCACGATCATCTTATATATTCCATTGACACTGAAGTGGGTTTGTCTATATTCTACAATGACTTTAGCTTCGGATAAGAAGAATCGACGACCATCACAACATCTGACAAGAAAACTGTGTGGGAAAAAATAGAGTGCAGAAACCCAAAAGACCGCGTAGAAAATGGGGTGTGGAACATGAGTTTTGATGGTGTAGTCAACAGAGAAGGAGTTGGGGTTAGTATATGGGTGAGCCCCCCTAAATCAAGAACAAATTTGTGTTCATACAAGCTCACTTTTGAATGCACTAACAACATGGTCGAGTATGAAGCGTTGATCTTGGGCTTACAAGTTTGAAAGAATTCGGCATGTAGAAGATAGCAGTGTGCAGAGATTCTGAACTAATCATAAATCAGGTGAAGGGTGTGTATAAGACCAAACACCCCAGACTGCAACCATACAAAAATTTGGCTTTGGACCTTCTCAAAGGATTTTCGGAGTACGACCTGACTGCTATCCCCAGAGAACAAAATCAGATCGTCGACACGTTGGCCACCTCAGCCTCAGTTTTCAATATTCCCATTCTTCCAAATAAAATATATGAATTTGAGGTCAAGTACAAGCCAATATTGCCTGACAACATCAAACACTCGAAGGTGTTTGACGATGAAAAATAGGTGGAAAGATTCCTCCTTATGAGTGACAAGTTCACTAACACAAACATTGACGAGGAATACTACGACGACGAAGATGAGAGCGCAGATGCACATAGTAACGATGACCCTTTCCAAAACCATATCATGGGAATGGATATAATTCATCTGAAGAAAAATATTATTCCAAAGAGGTTGGTTCCACTAGAAAAAATGTTTGACAAAAATGATGTGGCTAAGAACCCCAAGATCACCGCAAGCGAAGAAGACATGGAGGACTACAACATCGGGACTGAGGAAGATCCGAAGATGGTAAAATTATCAAACACACTCACTCCAGAGGTCAAGAAGGATTACGTAAATCTCATGAAGGATTTTCCAGACATCTTTGCATGGAGATATGATGATCTGAAAGTGTATGACATTAAGGTGATTCAACATGTTATCCCTCTCAAGGAAGATCAAAATCCTTTCAAACAGAACCTGAGATGGATAAATCCCATGTTACTGTCGCTGATCGAGAAAGAGGTAAAGAATATTTTTGATGCCAAAATTATTGTTTCTTTAAGATTCTCAAGGTGGGTAGCTAACCTAGTACTTGTAAGAAAGAAAAACGGTGAGATAAGACTATGCATAGACTTCTGAAATTTGAATAAGGTGTCTCTCAAAGACCACTAACCCCTTCCCAAAGTGGAATACATCTTGAAAAAGGTAGTGGGATCTCAGAAGATGTCCATGCTGGATGGGTTCTCAAAATATAACCAAATCATGGTCCACTCGGACGACAGAGAGAAGACGACCTTCACCACTCCATGGGGAATGTTCATGTATGCTAAGATGTCATTCAACCTGATGAATGTCGATGCCACCTTTTAGACGGAATTGGACATCGTGTTTGCTAATGAAAAGGATAAATTCATCGTGATTTATCTGGACGACATCACAGTGTATTCTGCCTCAGACAAAAAGCATCTCGAGCACCTGAAGAGGGTTTTCCAGAAGTGCAGAAAGTTCATCATATCAATGAACCCAAAGAAATTGCATTTTGCGGTGGAGGAAGGAAAGGTTTTGGGGCACATCATTTCCAGAGAAGGCATTAAAATAGACCCCAGCAGGGTTGAAGGGATTTTGAAGATCGGTACCTCGCGCAGTAAAAAGGAGATATAATCTTTCCTAGGCAAGGTGGACTTTTTGAGGAGGTTCATCCCAAACCTGGCGGAAATCATAAAACATATAACTTGCATGCTCAAGAAGGGAAATGAGATTAAATGGAACCTAGAGGCCAATAATTATTTCGAAGATATAAAAGTGGTGTTGACTAAGGCTCCTGTGCTAGCCAACTCGGACTTTACAAAAGATTTTTTCCTTTTTCAATTTCCTTAGAACACACTATTGTCGGCGTATTGTTGCAGAAGGACGAATAGGATTTCGAGAAACCCATAGCCTACTTCAGTCGGACACTGCGCGACACTCCCCTAAGGTATGATATTATGGAAAAATAGGTGTATGCCTTAGTAAAGGCTTTGAAAGAATTCAGGACCTACATACTGCACTCCCATGTCATCACTTGTGTCCCCAACAGTTCAGTAAAGGACATCCTGACTCAGCCTGGCCCAGAAGGAAGGAGAGGAAAGTGGATAGCAGCCATGTTAGAATACGATATTGAGATAAAGCCTACAAATATGGTTAAAGGTCAAGGCCTTGTGAAGTTGATGGTGCAGTCGGACTGGGACATTGTAGGAATGAACTTCATTGTCAATATGTCAAAATTCCCTCAAGAAGAAAAAGTTGCATAGGTGCCTCAGTGTTTCATTGATTCACCATGGTACACAGGCATCATATATGTATTGGAGAATCTCCAGGCCCCTCCAGGCATGAGCAAGAGTAAGGCTAGATTCCTGAAGCTTAAAGTGGTTAAGTTCTGCGTCTTGGAAAATTCACTATACTAGAAAGATCCCGGAGGAATACTATTAAGTTGTTTGTTGGAGGATGACGCAAAATGTGCCATTCAGGAATTTCACAAAGGCGACTGCAAAGGGAACCACTATTGGAAGACCACCGCACAAGATCCTGAGGGAGGGTTATTACTGGCCAATGATTTTTTATGATGTATATAAAGAGGTCTCCAGCTACCACGAGTGCCATATTTTCGATGGAAGGAGAAATCTATAGTCCCTGTTGTTAAAGCCAATCTCATTCGAAGGCCTTTCATGAAGTGGGGCTTAGATTTCATAGGAGAGATAAATATTCCATCTTCCACACAGCATAAATGGATCCTCACAGCCACCAATTATTTTACAAAATGGATTGAGGCGGTCCCCACAAAGCAAGAAATCGACGCGGTCGTCATTAATTTCTTGAAGACAAACATCTTATCAAGGTTTGGGTGTCCTGTTAAAATCATAACAGATAATGCTATCGCATTCAAGTCTAAAAGGATGGAGAAGTTCTGCCAGGATTATAACATAGCCCTGGGGCATTCCACGACATATTATCCAGAAGGAAACAGATTAGAGGAATCCTCAAATAAGAGCCTGACCATGATCATCAAAAGGCTCTTGCAAGACAACAAGAGAGCCTAGCATAAGAAGCTTATCTACACACTATGGGAAGATCGAATTACCACCAAAAAATCCATATCAACATCACCTTTCCAGATCATTTAGGGCGCATATGCAATCTTCCCTACTGCACTAGGATCGCCCATCAGGAAGTTGTTTCAAGAGTAGGAGGCTGAGCCAAATGATGCACAGAGGAGGACAAACCAGTTGATTCACAAGTAGCAGGCGAGGGAGAAGGTGTATAATCGATCTTAGCTCCATCAGGAGAGGATAAAGAAAGATTTCAACAAACATTCCAAGAAGGAAGATTTCCAGGTAGGATATTTGGTGTTGAGATGGGATGCAAGAAATGAAGGTAAAGGAAAGAACGACAAGTTCGATCACCTTTGGACAGGGTCATACAAAATCGGCGCGTACTGTAAAGACAATGCTTATTTCCTAGAAGGACTGGATGAAGAGTGTCTAGGTTGGGGGCCTATAAATGGCAAGTTTCTCAAATGTTACCGAATGAAATAAAATCTGTTTAAGTCATTTGTCATTGTAAATAGTCATTTTATTTTTGTGTCGAGTTAGTAGGTTAGCAGAAAATTGAATCTCGAAGTGAAGGCCCTAATTTTATGTTGAAGTCTTAGAAGTTGTGCCAATGACTCTAGTTGGTTTTTTGTCCATCATTTATATTTCTTAGTGTCTAAGAGGTTGAATAAAGCCCAATGGTCAGGCACCTGATCTACTGTTCTTTGCTACCTCATAGGGAGGATAGAATACTCATTGGAGCTAACTGTTAGCGCCGCCATTTTTCTTTCCATGTAGAGTCAATTTTGAGTCACGTTATGAACCATGCATCCAAACATGTGAAGTTAGGTACGTAACACCATGAGTTTGAAGTCAACAAATGGTCGGTTGGCCGTAGGAAATGGGAAAGGGTGTCAGAGTCAGGAATTGTATACATGGTACGAGCATGTCTTTTCCCAGAAGGTTGAATCCCGTTAAGAAGCCAATCTTTACGTGACCAGGTCGGGTCAAGTGGTTAGTAATGGTTGAATCAGCAAGTAAATTAGTTATTATTAGTTCATCATGAAGGTCGAGAGAATGAAAAATCGCAGTGTTCATATCAGGCATGCCCAACGAGCCTTACCACCTGCATCCTGCATGTGGGAATTTGCCATGGAAAACCTGCAACTCTACTTGAGACATCTCGTCTCCATAAACTCACTGTCCTTCAGTATGATTTCTTTCTCCGGGTCGATTCATTATAAATATCATATGCTTTGAATTCTCCACAGTCATAAAACTAGCCCAAAACTCTATTTGCGATTCTCCTTACCAGTCCATCTCGTTCAGAACCTTCCCTCCTTTGCATTCATTGAATTTTTTTTGCGTAGGATACTCCTTGATCATGCCATGGTGACCTCTCATAGCATAGGGAAGGGCACGTGAAGTAGGAGAACTAAAATATCCGAGCCTCAAAAGGACTGGGATTCGATCTCGCCAGTAGCATGCATCCCCAAAGACGTGAAATAAACTTTCCTCTTACCTACAAATAATACCATATCAGATCGCGAAACAACCAAAGAAGAGAAATTCATACAGGAAGGGGAGGAAATAAGATCCCCCTCCTCCCAACAAAATCTTCCTTGGAGGAGGGCCAGGATGAGAAATAACAAAGATATCATGAAAGCTCAAATTGCAGAAGAACCGCGCATAAGATTGATAGCTGAAGAACTACTCAGACGTGCCATTCGGCTAGAACCTGCTAGGAAAGCGAGCCGCAAAAGAGGGAACAGGGAAAGGAGAGTGGATTTCATGGGAGAAAATGAGGAAACACCATCTTAGCAGCTGAAACAAGAAAAGTTGGCTATTGTTGAGTTCTATCAGGAAAACAGGGAATTAAGGCGACAACTAGCAATAAAAACCGCAGAAGCGTCAGCTACACAGAGTCATAGAGGGAATGTGGCATGGATGAAAAGGAAGATAACAGAGGCATAGGACATTGTTGTACAACTGCAAGAGGCACAAAGTCTAGTAGAGGAAAGGCACATGGAGCATCCCAGAGAATGCGAAGCGACCGAAAAGGAAATCTACATGGCTCTTGCCAGCGCACAGAAAGAGAAAGTTTAATGGGAGGCATTTCCTTTGGGACAATTTTGAGTAACACATGTTCTCTAAAGTATCCTACCATTTTGATAATGACTGCAATAATCAAATAGTTGTTTACTGTGCACAATTCTCTAGCAAATGGGCGCATAACAGAAAGTGAAGCTGATATTACAGACAACAAGCTTTTAACAGACGCTTTTTCGCTAGGACACCTGGTCAAGAATACAGTGACACTTCTTTCCCCACATCAGATTTTGACCGAGGATTAGATCCCGTGGTGAACCTAAAGAAATTCATTAGTGGACATGCATGATTATTGCCTATTTTTTTATAGTATCATGCGAAAAGTCCATCGCGCATATGGCACATTTTTCTAGTTTAGGGTTAACAGTTAGGAAGAAGGGAAGCCCAAGAGGTGCCCTTGTTTATATATTTCATCTTTTCGATGTAATCTGGGTTGGTTGGAAAAAATTGGGTAAACAACTGATATTGTATGTAATCTGAGTTTTTGACGGAAATTTAATGCAAAGGTCATGTGACTTGATGAAAAGATTCTAGTTGTGAGAGTTGTATGTATTGTGTTTCTTTCCTTGTGTATGTGTTCCATGTTATATTCATTTCATATTTTGTACTGTTTATTTCGGAATGAATTTTTGAACCTGTGGATTCACTGCATAGTGCCCCTTTCTCACGCCACTTAGAAAAAAAAAAATTTTCCAAAGATAACTCTGAATTCATCCACAACAATGCTCCTGAGTTACTTCCTATAATTTCTCCTGCCACATTACGGTTTTACGCTGAAGAATATTGCTTGCCTAGCATTATCCTCCCTAGTTCGGTCACCGAGTCATTTATCTCTGTCATTTCCTCAAATCGACTCCATAGCCCAAGTTTCACTTCCTTGCACCAATATAACCAGAACCCATTATCTTAAAGGTATTTAAATCTATCCATTTCTCCCAAAGTCATATCCTGCATGGAGACCACGCCATTTCCAAGAGAGCCTTCTCCAGATTCGAAAGGCTAGTTTCAGATCTCAAAATTGGTTGAAAAAGTTACCTTCATCGTATGTTTATCAGCCAAACAGATTTACAAAGTGCTAATAGAAGGATTGATCAACTGATGGAGTCCAAGTCAAAGAATTCTTTTTAAGGAGAGCAGTGAGAGGTGTTGCAATTTTTCCATAATTCTAAAAAAACTTGTGATAATATCCCATTGAAATTGAGAAAACACCCCATTCTCTTAAGAGTTTTAGGGCAAGCAAAATCCTGCATAGCTTCAATTTTATTAGGATCCACCTGTACACCATCCTTGCATACAATATCACCTAGGTACTCTACTTTCAAGGCTTCAAAGGAACATTTGTATTGTTTTAGGAAACATTGGAACTGTGAGAGTAGATGGAGAACTTGATATACTTGGGTGAGATGGGAGGTCCAAGTTTTACTATAGATGAGAATATCATCAAAGAAATCTAAGACAAAATGATGTAGAAAAGGATGGAATACTCATGAGAATTTGGAAAGTGGAGGGAGCATTACACAGGCCAAAGGGCATTACCAAGAACTTATAGTGACCCTCATGAGTTCTAAATGTAGTCTTGCAAATGTCTTCCTCTTTCATATGTATCTGTTGGTATCCAAAACAAATATCAAGTTTAGTAAAGTACTAAGCACCAATCAATTCATCCAATAGATCATCAATGAAAGGAATGGGGAATTGGTCTTTGATGGTGATTTTGTTGAGGGCGCTAAAGTTTGGAGACATGTGGCAAGTGCCTTATTTCTTGAGTACCATGAACATAGAAGAATAATAGGGGTTGTTACTATGATGGATAACACCCATGTCGATTAATTCTTGAATGATTTTCCCAATTTCATTATTTTGGGAAAAGGGATGATGATAAGGGAAAACATCAGGAGGAAGACAATTCGAGACCAGAGGAATGGAATAATCATGAACACCACGTGAAGGGGGAATTCCATGGGGAGTGGAAAAATCATCTTGGTGTTTGGAGATGATAGATTGGATGTCATGATGCACAAAGGGTGTCTTAACTCCTTGAATAGAATGGAGTTGGAAAATAATGCCCGAATGACCTTTTTTGATGATCTTTTCCATTTGATGGGAACTGATGATCTTACGGGAGAATGGTGTGATGCCTTGGAACTTATATTGTTTTTCCTCATGTTGTAATTGCATGGTTAATTCCTTAAAATCCATGAATATGGGGCCAATACGGCGTAACCATTCCACTCCAAGAACAATGTCACAATCACCCATGTCGATAGAAAACATATGAGATTTTAGGTTGTACTAACCAATTTGGAGATGCACATTTTCACAATCCTCTAGGATGGAGTGATCTAATTTTTGTAAGGAAAGATTGACTTGTTTAAAGTCTAGTCTAATTTTGAAGAAGTAGGCCCAAGAGACCTATTGTGATGAGGGGATTTTCGGTGGGTTTACTCAAAATTAAATCCCTAAATTAATTAGACATGCATATGAGGAGATGGTACATCAACATGGCTCATGGAAAAATTTTCTAGTAAAAGAAGAAAGATAACAAGATAAGTCAAACACCATTAAGATATTAAATAAACCCCAGAAAAGGATTAAATGAATTATTGTGGAAAAAAGAAGAATTTTTCCCCACAAGTAAATAAAGGTGACCCATATTAGTATAAATAAAGTCTATGTCATTTCATTATCACAACACAACACATCTCTTCTCATCAAGTGTTCACATTATAGTTACAGTTGTAGTTACAGTTACAATTGCTAATAATAGTTGCAGTTGCAGTTGCATTTGCCAGTTACAGTTGCAGTTGAAGTTGCGAGTTACAATTGTAGATGTAGTTGTAGTTGCAGTAGCCAATTACAGTTGTAGTTGCATTTTCGATTTTCCAGTTTCCAGTTGTGCAAATTTTGAGGTGCACATCTTGTCCATGGTTTTCTATCTTTGAGGGTTCTTTCTCATACAAGGGAGAAATTATTTATGTTCTGGGTTTCTTAATATTGACGGTGATGTACTTATTGCTTGTAATTATTCTTAAGAAAATTTGTTGGGTTTTATCCCAATGTTGGGTTTCCTAGGGTAAGAGCTTGTGTCTATGTGCATGGCTATCTTGCTATGATTCTGTTGTTTTCATTGCAGTTATTTTTGGTTGATATTTTCACTATGTAATTATTCTATGATAATAATGGCATAAAATTCTGTTTGAAATCATAAGGAAATAATTATCAAATATGGAAATTGAAAAATTCAATAATGAAGTCTATAACAAACCCATAATCAAGGCTTCTATTCAACTACATTTTTAGTAGCTTCAAACTCCAATTTGTAGGACAAATTAATTTTTTCTTTTTGGGGGGAAATGAGGACCACTCTAGATCCCACTCCTTCCTTTGAATATCCTCCATCAAAGTACATTTTCCATATACCTTGGGTTTCTTGGTCAGGGCTCATAACAAGACTTATAGGAGCCAAGGCTTCTTGGTATTCTTCATTTACTATGAGGATGAAACAACCTAGGTCTTCATCAACTGCATATATCGGGTGATTTATAGAGTTATTTTAATCACTGACGACATAATAAAATTTGGTTTGTCTGTATAATATCCTGTTCTCTCCTCCAAAAACTAGTATAGTAGCATAGGTTATATCCATATGCATTATACCACTTAAATTTCTTTCTGATGTCCTAGATAGTAGAATCCCATAGTTTACATGTACATCAACTACCACCACATCCATCATAATGCTCTTGATAGGAATTTGAGCCAAAGTAACTACCATTTCTTTAATCAACCCATCACATTTCACCTTTCTGGCATCTAAAAAGTAGAGATCATGGTAAGGCTTGGTTATTTCTAAGCCCAACTTCTCCATTATTACTTTTGACATAATATTATGGGATTCTCCATAGTCAATCATACAATTATGTATCATTTTTTCAAGGGTATTTAGGGTCAAATATAAAGGTGCAAATAAATCTTATTTTTCTTCTATGAAAGGACCAAAAACTATAGCAGTAGACTCATCTTGTAAATTCACAGTGTCAACGAGACTTACTGGGCTCTTCCCTTGTATGAATTTTTCAATATACTTGTGGTATGATAGATTTTTATCCAATTCAACCAATGGGACTAGGATCTTGATTTTGGAAATATATTTCTCAATGCTAAAGGGTGGAACTGATTCCTCAATATCCTTTACCTCATTTTTCGCCTTTGCAGTTTCGACAACTTCTTTAGTCTGGATAATATGTTTTAGTTCTTTGAATTTATCCACAGAAAGACTTGGGCTAAGATTCTTAAGCTATGGTTGGTTTTCCTGGTTTAAAACTCTCTATATGGGTTTGAGATCATACTTCCTATGCATATCATCCTGCATTGCATCAACAATATTCTTATCCTAAGAAAAGTACAATACTTCTTCACTCGATCCATTTTTGGGAGTTTTCTTCTTGAAGTTGAGAGAGTCTTCATAATAATTCTGAGTTAGGTACATCCTATCATTTTCCTCCTCTAATGGGTGTATGTCCTATGTATTATCAATGTTTCCCTCACTTTATTCTTCCTCCACCAATTTATTCTAATCGTTAGTTCAGACATGAGGCTGAATGGGCTTCTCATCATTTCTTCTTTCTCTCCTCATGAGTTGAGGATTAAAATGACTCCTAAACTAATTAGGATTCTTGGACCCTCCTTCTTGAGGGAATTTGTTAGAATTGCCATTATCCATTTCAAATATAGACATCTTGTTTGTTATATTTCTTATCAATCTAGACATTTCGTCCATCCGAGCTTCGTGAGTATCTCTGGTTGAATTTCAAGGATCACAATATTCATTAATTTTCTTCTTTTCTACTTGATCAGAATTTTCATTTTTCTTTCTTGATGAAATCTTGTTTCCCTCAATATATTGCATCATCATGCATTATCAACAAACTGGGGGTTCTCTTTTCTCTTAATTCCATGGAAAAATATACATTAAAATATCCAACATATGTGACCTTGGTTGCTTGTTGCAACGACTTTATTTCTCTTGGAATATGGTTGTAAAGCTTATTAAACCTTCTACTAAAATCAACAATAGACGCATTTACTTTCTTCTTGAGTGAGACAAATGCAATTAGGTAATACAGTTTTTCCCTCTTCACTCCCCATTGCTTCATAAATGCATACCTAAGAGCCTGCCAACTGTCAATAGAGGTTGTGGGGAGTTCTTTGAGAAATTTACATACATATACCTCTAGGTTTTGAACAAACAACCTTATGAATAAATCATCATTCTTTTCGAACAGGTTATCAGTGAAATCCTGGAAGGATGCTAGATTTTATTCAATAGAAAGGGTTGGTTCACCATTGTACTTGGGTAACAAATTCAAGTAATTTTTTGGTAGGTCATGGACGTGAGAAGGAATATTTAAAGGGCTGAATATGAACATGACCCAAGGGTTTAAGGGTAGTTGTGAATGTTTATTTCCCCAAGCTCGTCCTCCTCCTAAATTCGCCACCTGTCTCTATAAGATAATGTTATGGGCATCAACAGATGGAGGGCTAACATGAATTTTCAGAAAGGGCTTAAAGGAAGAGCTCCCTTCTTGAAAGAATCCTAAAGGAGAATTATGTAGATCTATTAAGGGTTCAGGAGGTATCTTAGTAGCATAGGAAGAATCAATAGGTATATCATCTAGTTCAAAAGATTCACTACCTACATGAACAACAAAATGAGAAGTTTCAAAATTAGGGTTACTTGGAGGCGAAGATACTTTACGTTCCTTGCGATTTCTCCAAGTCACAATATTCTATGGGTCTAGGTATATTGGGGTATGCTCACGATATGGGTTGCTTCAGGTATATATTCTATTATATGCTGGATCTTTCTCTGTTGGAGCTGCTAGGTGAAATAACTTAATCATCGGATGTCTAAAATGAGTTCACCCTCGAATATCAAATTTTCAATGTCTTATTCCTAGGGAAAGATATCCTCAAATTCCATTCCCTGGAAATCACACCATTTCATATGTTATCCCTTGATATGTTCTAGTATATAAATAAAACTATTCCAGGGAACCCTAGGGGATAAGACCTACAACGGATCTTAAAACCATATTGATTAACAACATAAACTATGCAAAATTTTAGGGAAGTTTTTCTCTCTCTCTTACAAAACTTTCAACCCTCAAACAATACCTGAACCAATACCAAGAAATTCAATGCAAAGAGGCATGTGTCCATGATTCCTTTAGACAGTTTGATTTAAGTTTAAGAAGGGGTGGATTTATAATAAAAATGAGATAGACATGTGAGGAATCTTGAAGGCGAATATCACAACCTATGGACATAATAATGTGATGAACAATTAATAATTCAGCAATTTTGATAGATATATCAGATTATTAAAACATGCATCGAAAAAAAAAAAAACATATAGTCAAATCCAATGAGCTACCCTCTGCACATCATTAAACACATGAAAAAATGACATGAAGTGGTCATACATAAAGAGGAAATAACTTCAACATCATAAGCTAAACAACACACAGTAACAATGTACATGTCATAAAACTTGATGCTCAATAATTTTTTAATGGGGATCTGAGATAAGAAGCCATGAAATCATAGGCATGGATTTTACAAGATCACATACAAAACAAATAAGCACATACTAAAGAATAATGCAAGGGATGGATATCTTCCATCCCACAACCCTGAAAATTAGTTTGTGTCTGCGGCGATATTTGATCAAACAACTCCGGTATAGGTTACTCTTAAATTCCCCAAAGTGTATACCTTAAAAATGAGCTCCATTCTTTCATTTATATCCTCTTTGCTTGAGAATCTTGATACCGCGTTTGGATTTTTCAGTTGTTCCCAACTTTTCAACCATTTGGTTTGGGATTTTTCTCCTCTTCCAATCGACCCTTTCCTTGGGTCCCCTTAGATAGCTTAATTGATTCCCATCATTGCATCATGAGCCTTTTACCTTAGTTTTTGAGATGATGCACTAAACATTTCCATCCAATTGAAAGTGCTCAGTAACATCATGTACAATGGACCAATCCATTGTATCCTCTGCTTCAATATTCTCTAGCGTGATAATGGGATTTTCCAATACAATTTATGATAGACTCCTGAAAGCCTCTTTTCCCTCAATATGAGATTAATGTTACTAGAGGAGGGAATTCCTCTCTTAATGAGTCAAAGGAAACATTGCCCCAATGTCTTCGGACAAGATGGTTCATACCCATTCTTGATTGGAGGTTCAATGCATGCAGGTCATCCTATAAAACACCTATCATTTGAGTATCTCACCATTAGAACCCATATTTCTCATAGTTTGGTGATTCATGATCCCTATTGTTTTCCTCTTATAAAAGTTTGACACATGTTTATGAAGATAACTAATGAGAAGCAGTGATTCACTACACTTGTCATGATCCATAAAGCTCCTAGACTCACATGAATGTACATGTCAAGGTGATGATTACTTCCCCCTGACAAAGGTATTGAGATAATGATGAGTGAAAGGACACGATCATGAATATGGTCTTCTTGTTACTAGTCACCTCTTTCCTAACTAATTTGGTGGGTTGTCGGTGAATAGTCGAACTCTCCTGAGACATTTTCCGTCATGCCCCTACTATGGTTCAAAAACATTGGGAATTTGGAAGATGCACAAAATTTGGATGATATCATGCTGACATCAACATAAATATGTGGACACATGGTAGTTTGAAATTGGCCCATGTAGGTGTTGAAGTGTACTAGGGGGCCTTGCATATGTGCACCTTGAGTTGACATGGCCAGTAGGGTGATAGTGGGCCTTTAGGTTACAAGAGATAGTTCTTGACAGGCTAAATAATATGCATCATGGTATTTCCAGGTCCTCATAAACTTCCTTGGTGTCTAGGTGGACTTATGCATTGGCTCAACGTGGAATTGGGTGAATAGTTGGATCCATGATGAGTTATCAGATGTGGAATATTGGTCGGACTGGAATACCACTATTGCAACCATAAGGGATTGGTTTTACCTTTCGTGCCTCCCCATGTGACACCATTAATTTACTGCCATGTAGCAACCTAAAATAATTTTTATGCCATGATGCTACATTAAGTCTCGGATTATTTTTTGATGGACATGTATCCTCCACTATTGATCAGGATTGATCACAGTCGTTGGATGATCGGGCCCAGATCTCTGCTCATGATTTCTCTTTAAGCCGTGGTTATATGATATGGTCCCATTTGGGAGAAGGCTTAAACTTATTTTGGATGGGATAAGCGCCTTTCATTCTCCTGATAAGTTCTTGAGTATTTAAAGTTGATTACCAGGTCCTTAGGGATTTATGTTTTCATTCAAAACCCTTTGGATCTAGTCATATGCACTCGTTCTTTGATCTGTGAGATCTATAATATTCCTCTCGACTTCTTCTTCTTGAATCTTGACCCCCTAATATTGATCACGGTGCATGCTAATGACTCGATCAAATCTAGTACTCAAAAATTGCATTAATGTCTTATCCAATGAATTAAACCTATGTTATTTGTAACAATGTAAATAATTCACATATTAATTAATCAACAATGCAACATTTTACAACATTTGACAATGCAATAAAACAAGAAACCCATTTTATTATATATGAATGAGATACTCATGTTCATATAAAATGGGATAAT
>SNQJ01S0143956.1:1592-21532 GCA_010110895.2 Picea sitchensis
TATTTTTTATTTTTCTCCATAGGGTCGCCATGGATTTTGTAGGATTAGCAATTGACTAAATAGGAATGTGACTAGGATAATTATGCAATTGACTAAATACCCATGTGAGATGTGATAGAATAGATATTATTTGTGGAGTTCATCATGAACAAGGCCTCCACTCTATTAAATTGATCAATTACCTCACATATACATGTATTGTGAAAGGAAACCACAAAAGATCGATTAGAGGTCAAGCTATGCTTTAAATCAGAGTTCCAATTCAAAGTATTTCTCATCTATACATATAATGTCCTTGTATAACTTTCTCTCAAAATGTGTAGAACTCAACCCAACACATTTGCAATTGGTAAGCATTCTCCAACAAAAAACTAAATTTTTAGTTTGGTCTATGTAGTGTGTTACAACCCTATAATTTATAGGATCAACTGGTGACTAAAATGTTACCTCTTTAGTGTTTTTGTTTGTCAAACGATTTTTCATTCTGCAAATAATTTGAGAAAAGAAAAAGAATGAGAAAAGAAAAAAGGAAAAGAAAAGAAAAAGAAAAAGAAAAGAAAAAGAAAAGAAAAGAATAAAAGAGGGCATAAAAGAAATTCAATAGAGCCCGATGCAATAACAATGACTTGGTCCATACCTTTCAAGCATGGCCAAGTTCTTTTAAATTGATGTTGATAGGAATAATGAAAAGGCTTGGCTAAACTATCTAATCTTAGCCAAGTGATCTAGGTTAGTTAGTGAATACATTTGATCAGACTGTCTAATCTTGGTCAGATAGCCCCAGGGTAGAGTAATTTCTTAGTCCAACAATTTAATTTGGGCTAATTGTCATAGGTTATTAAGTTATAACATAGGTAGTTTGTTTTATTTCAATAAAACCAGCTCAATGATCAATGTTGGACCATGTCTCAGATGCTTAAAAGGTTGGTGGTCTAACCCCTTGGTGATATAAACATGTGAAAGCTTGGGAAAACCCACGATATACACTTATCCTATGTTTTTCTGGGTGCATATGCCTTCGCCCTCACGATTATGCATAGATCATGTATGAATGGCTTAGATGTCCGTGCCCAGATCTACGATGAACAATTTTTTCTGGACCCCCTCGACCATTCTACCTTTAACGGTGGGGGGGGGTATGGAATCAGAGATAATGTATGCACACATCTGGATAGCCCCAGTTTTGACGCCTAGATCTATGGTCTATATTGGATTCCAGACCCCCCCGTCCGTTCTGCCTTTAATGGAGGGGGGGGGGGGTCTGGAATGTGTGTTAAAGATCGCGCACATATCTGCGGTCGAAAGGAAAGCACGTAGATCAACGAATCAAGGTATTTTTTGGACCCCCCCCGACTAATCTACCTTTAACGGTGGGGGCGGGTCCGGAATGGAATTTTACTCTGGCGGGCCCCCTATCTATATGTGGCATGAATCCATTGGTCCCGAATCCCACCACCTATTACTGTCTAACATACCTCGTCACCTCGTGACATCATTATCCACCTTTTCTGTAAGAGTCACATCCCATAACTCCGTCAGTCCTTCTCCCTCATTCACCCATGGCAAGTCCCTTCACCATGGTTTTTTTCCCCAATCGATAACTACCACGTCACTCATCCATATGCTTCAGTCGTTGTCACCTACCATATCACGTTCTAAATTACCCGTTGGCCATTTATTACTGGCTAACTTATCCGTTAACCAACTGACCCGTCTCCGATGCCCAACGGATACTCATTTACTCAAAACTACCCTCACCCTTCATTCCTTCACTATTTACCCACTTATCGCACTAGAGAATTTACCCCGTTTTCCTCTCCATTATAGTCATTCACCCACATCTACAGTCGTCCCCGCTAACTTGTGTTTTATTTTCAGGTATTGTTACAGTAATGGAGCCAAAGTCAAAATGAACAGAGGGTGAGGAGAATCCGTTTCTCCTGCCTCCTGTCAACCTCGACAGGATTCCTCTAGCTGACAAAGACTACTTAATCACGGACACAAAATGCGATTTCAACTTCGTAGAACTATAGTCATGGATTAAAGAAGTCTTCCTGGACTAGAATGATGAAATTGGACTCTGGGAGTCCAACCTACCCTTGTATCTTTTCCCCCAGATTCACCACTTCCCAGAATTCCCCCTCAAGTTCCAAGCCCACTATATCCCTGAGCAAAGAGCCATCATGTCCTCGTCCGGGGAAATTCTTTTCCTCATCATGCCAGAAACCATCGACCAAATGATGAAAATATCCCGAGCCGACTCCGCCTCACCTTTTAACCTTGAAATCATCACAGATCTATATCAGAAGCTACCGTTTCCTCAAAGAGCTCAGATTTTTGAGCTTTTTCTTCCACAATCCACTTAGCTCCCCACTAAAAACCCCCTTTATCCTTCCTCCCTATTCTCAATAAAAGGAAACTAGGTCATCACGTCAATATGCACCTTACTTGGTTATTTTTCAAATCAATGGGTGGATGAGCCCATTTTGGGATTCTATCTATTTTATCCACTGATGAGAAACCCACTACATAGTTCAACTTTAGCATGTTCTGGTATTCTTCAATACTGGCATACCTGTTCATTTTCTTCCAAGAGGATAAATTTTATTTTTCTATGCAGAAGATGGATGAAGATAGTAGACCCTAAGTAGTAACAACATGGACTTCTCTGCTCAGACATAACTCCACGAAATTTAGTTTCAAGCAGTTCATCGAGTAGTTTCTACCACCCAGTGGTGAGTATGCTCAACAACAGACTCGAACTCATAATTAATGACTAAGTTAAGAGGATCCTACATCTCTTGGACCATACAAAGACTAGTAATTGATACCTGTACCAAAATCACACTGAGATCAGAGACTACGGGTGCGCGTTGGCCCCATATAAACTACCCAAGTACTTACTTGTCAGAATTTTTTCCCTGGAATACATAAGGTAGATGATAAACTTGGACGATATACATTTTATGTCTTTGAAGAAGAAGCAACAACTCAGAATCAAAGGGCAGATTGGGTCTTTCATCTGCAACAGTCGAGGCATCGGGGAGAAAGTAGACAGACTACTAAGGGAAATGAAATTATTTGTTAGTTTCACATGGCACTATGATCCATGTGGGATAATTTTCGAGATGAGGATAAAAAACAAGAATGTCCCATATATTCACATATCTAGGCCTGAGGTAGAAAATTTTTCCTACTAGATGGAATGGGAGCCAAATACTTTGGTTGAGATAGAACAATAGGACCTCCGAGTCATTGTATCACAGATGACCACACCATAGGCTCCAAAAGAGAAAAGGCCTAGGCAAGATCTGTCACCTCCTGTTACTGAAGTATCATATGAAGAATTTTGACTACATACGAAGAGGCTAAAGGCCAGTCCGGCTCCTAACCCAGCTGGAGAAAAGGCAATTCCATCCACTACAATGATAGAGGTTGATCGGTCGCTCCTCAGTACAAGAAACAAGTAGATCATAACCTCAGTATTTCCAAAGAAGCCTACAAATACTCCACTAGTCAACCAGCCAGGCAAGACTGGACCGAAGCTGAGTATCTTTGAGAAATATGATTTGATCAAGAAAAAGAATCAGACTCTGACAAGCAGCAGATATGCCTAGTTCTGGAAGTAGACATCGACTGCACAACACAGACTTCTATCGACATTCAACACTGAGAAGGGAAGAATGCACATGGCATTTCTCCAAGAACAGGTGCCAGACCCAAAAGTAATCACCGATTACAAAAGAGAAACTTTTGAATTCCAGACTAAGGACGTGCATCCAGTTGATCAAATGGATCTACACAGGAAAACTGGAGAAATGGTTTTCTCCACGTTGGCACATGCTTCCACTGCTGCCTCCAGGTTACAAGTGTCTCTGAATAACATCTAGGCACAGTTAAAGTTGGAGAAAATATCATCTTTTTCCAAGGATAACAGGATTAAGATGTTGGAGGAACTAGTCCTCAAGATCACGTATGATGCCTCGAATGTGAAAGCAGTCGAGGAGATGATCAAAAATAAAAATGCCAACATAATGTCTTTGAGGAAACAATTGAAGATGCCACCAATAATAGACTCACGGGAAAAGGAAATAGCGGAGACAGAAGGAGAAAAAGATGAGATGCTTATGTTGATCATGGAGTAGAATGCACAATTGAAGGAAATGGAAGGTGAAATGGAAAAGCTAGTGAAAGAGAAAGAACAGTCAAAACCCATGGAATTCATTCCATTGAGTGTATTTCCATTGTCAGGAGTGAGCACAACGTCACTAGAATAAATTCCATCGGTAAACCCACTGACGTCTTTGGAAAAGACTGTTGAGCTGGCTAAGTCTATGGAAGAGATGAATCTACAAGAAACAAAGATTAGCAGGCTCAAAAAGGAGATTGAGAACCTCCAGGAACTCGAATATTCTTACCAAACTAGCTACTCGAAGGAAAAACAAATGTCAGACTAATTCAAACAAGAGTTACAACAGCCTCAGAAGTAAATAGTGGCAGGCAAAACAATGGCCGAAGTCAAAGAAAGTGTTTGGACAGACATCATGAAGTCTATGAATGAAATATGGCCAATTATATAGATTATGTTTCAGAAAAATGAATTGGTACATAGAAGTAAACAAGCCATCTAGAATATTTGATCAGAACTAGGAGAGATGCCCACGGAGGCTAATGAAATCATCAAATTCCTGAATTCTAAAACCAGAGAGGAGATGGAAGAGCTAAGAATTGAGGATAGAATGGAGACCATCCTTGAGGTCAAGAGAGTCTTGAACAAGAGAGGACTGATGCTACAGCTGGAAGAAAAGATTCAGGCTATGGACCTAGGGGTACAAAAGTTTTTCAGCAAGATCGAAGCTCTACAGAAGAAAGGTCTTCCTAGTTTGAAGGTGATAAATGACAAATTGATGACGCTCCCCGATTACAAAAAGAGACTAGACGATGTGGCTAAGGATAGTTCGAAATTTTCAGGAATTCAAGGCAGTATCACTGGCAAGGCATTCTTAGATGCACTATAGTTGGATATCATCATACAACATGAGATATGGTACATCTTCATCATCAAGCCTACTTTTTCCAAGTACACAGAGATGGATGAAGTCTACCGAAGGTTACTCAAAGTCAACATTCCTAGTCATCTTCGATGGGAAGAGCTTTGCAACCTGATCGAGTAGTCAATGAGTTGTCCCATCTCAGTCAGCTATCTAGTCAGACAAGTTCGTGTAGACGCCTCACCAATGGTTCACCCAGAAAACAACATGAAGTTTCGACACATCATCAAACAATTTCCTAGACTTTTGTAATTTGTTAAGTTAGTTAAGCTAAAAAAAGATTTACCACGTCCTGATCTTTAATTACAGGATCGTTTGTAATTTTGGGTTATAAATACTTCACTTTTCGAAGTATTGAGGGTTGATCTTTACGCCCTAAGAGGTACCAGACTGTAATATTTTCAAGAGATCTTCCATTAATACAAAGAGCCATTTTCACAGGATTCTTGAGTGTACTCATTGGTGATGTTTTCCTTTCTAAGTTAAATGTTATTCTCGCTTAGTTATCGCACTGTTTTCTAAATCTAATCTTTGAAAGTAACGAGCATTGCAGGATTTATCTTTGTCTACCCTGTTTCTGACTTTAAATATTTTAGTGTTGTATCTTCTGATTTTATGATAAAGAAATTCTTAATTGATTCCTTGTTGTAATTGACACTCTCGCCTTTTTTGTTATTCCTCATTTATGCTGCTAAAATAATCCAACGATTGCATTATCTCGCCCTATGAAAAGTTTCTTTGTTTTCCGTTTTAGATTTTGTTTCATGATATAGACCCCATAGCCCAATGGATGTGTAAATCTCTCTCAGCCAACCCAACGAAAAATACAACAAACAAAACCAACATATTTTATTTACCTAGCCTAATATTTTAAATTTGAAACATATCTAAATCATACAGAGAGATCCCTCTCTGAAGCTGGTAGGGCTAGATCCTAGCTTTGAAGTGGTTGTAAAAAGTTACCTCTCGTAGATTTCTTCTTTTTTGAGAACCTCTAGGAAATTTACAGAGCGTTAACATAGTGGCAACCATACTGGGTAAGAACTGAACAAATTTTAACCTCACTTTTTCTTTCCCTGGAAGAAATGTTTGTTTCTGAAAATTTGCAAATCTGAGAAATAAATAATGTTCAGAGGTTGTTAAAAACTTTCACGTATTATTTTTGGATTCATAAAACTAAAAAGCGTATATATAAAAATCAAAAAGAAATCTGGCTCCCAAAAGAGTTTATACTCGATCTCACCCAAACCCAAATCCTGCAATAGCAACTGATAATCCAAAGCAGTTACTCAGGAAAAAGACCATTGCAGAAGGTTCAGTAAGTCATAATCCCCTTTAGAGGTTCCCTTCTTTTCCAGAAGAGCTTGTTTCCCTTCAGGATCTTGACTTTGACATCCTTTTCGAACAAAGCCTGTTTAGAACAAAATATGATAGCTTTGTGGCTAAAACCATCCTAGACCCAACCGTCTTGCAACCCCAGATCCCTGGAGTTTTATCCCCCACTGCTAAATCTCAAACCACTCACTCTGTGCCAGCTAGCCCCTCCCCATCCTCATCTTCTGTCACCACCCGACCTATCATCCAGGTTGTCGTCCCGCCTCCTCCACCTATCATGGCAGTGAGATATGCTCCCTTGGTGTTGGCCGCACCCCTTCATGCTATGCCCTAGGAATATCAAACGAGACTTCCACAGTTTGATGGAACAGGACCCTTGAGCACCCAACAACACGTTGATAAAATGAATGATTATTTTGACCTGCAGGAAGTAGATAAGGTTGACGTTCAAATGAGATTGTTTGCACAAAGTTTGTCGGGTGACATTAAGAAATGGTATAAAGGTTTACGTGCTGCCTCAATGCTCGACCTTACCTCATTTCAAAGAAGTTTTCTAGACAGATGGGAGGTAAATAAAACCCCTCTCCAAATCTTGTCAGAATATGAAAACATCAGAAGAAATCAAGGTGAGACAGTACAAGATTACTGCACCTGTTTCAATAACCTGTACAATGCAATTCGAGCCGATATTAAACCTCCACAAGGTTTGGCATTGACAAAATTCCCTGATGGTTTTGACACCAATATGTTGTATCAATTAAGGGAAAGAAACTACACCACCCTGGAGGACATGCAAAAAAGTGCAATAAGTGTGGAGGCCAACTTGTTGGCAAAAAGGGCACGACAGAGGACATAAAGGAGAGTCACAATCAAAGAGGAACCTTCCACATCAACTTCTGATTCCAAATTGGATTCCTTAGCCAGAGAAATGGAAAGAATGATGGAGAGACTTATGGTATCTGAAAGAAACCCTCCTAGAGAAAACCCACGAGCTCCTCAAATTAAGAATCCTAACTTCAAAAGAAACCCTCCTCAAATCAGGTAGAGAGATCCTAGGGATCAAAGAGAATAGAGAGGTCCTGATCAATAGATCATACCACCCCTACAAGAAAACTATTCCGATGAAGGAGATGAGGTAATTGAAGAACTAGAGGATACACACATAAACCTCATGGGAATTCACAATAACGAAGCAATTTTCCTCACCTAGTAGGAACAAGAACTTTTTCTTCTTTCTCAGACCAAGGTGAGAGAAGAAGCTGGAGATACTGAACAACAAGCATTTTAAAATTCCATTATGGAGGTGCACCGACAGTACAATTTGCGAAGTAAAAAGACAGATGGAAGTTCCCCAAAAAAGGTAACCGAAACAAAGAATACCATTGAAACCAATAAATCCCTCAAGCCTTCTATCAAGAGGATCCCTAAAAAAGGTAATGTTGAAGTTCCAACAAAAAGAAACCTTACTATTCTGAAAACATGATCACAGACTGAGGTTTCATCTACTAACCCACCAAATACTTCTAGCCAGAAGATTGTGGTGGACAAATCAGAATTGCTAAGCCAAAGTAGAGAACCTACACCTTTCAACCTCGAAGGGGAATTAGCCAAAGTAAAAATTCCCATTCCCCTTTCCGAGTTGATGAGCAAAGACGCTTATCGTTCAGAGGTGATTAAAACACTGACCATTGAACCTGATATATGCATGAAGGCCTTAACTGTTGGATCAATGAATCATTCAGATACTGTAAACCTTATCGATGATCAACCCGAACTCCTATTCAGACCTGAAGTGGATGGTCAAACCGACAATGGTCCTGTCGCTCCTTTTTACATCAGCCTTAATATGCACAACCTGATTCTACATAATGCTATGTTAGATTCGGGTGCTTCCCATAATCTGATGCCTAAATAAGTGATGGAAAAAATGAGACTTGAGGTTACCAGACCTTACAAGGACTTACACTCTTTTGACTCCAGTAAATTCATATGTATCGGTTTGATCAAGGATCTGTGTATCACCCTGGTTCAGATTCCTGCAAAAAGCATGGTCATGGATGTTGTGGTTGTAGACATTCCCCTGAAATATGGTATGTTGTTGTCCCGGTCTTGGGGGGCCAAGTTGAAAGGTACTTTGCAGTTGGATAGGTCGTATGCCACTATCCCAATTCTTGGGAAACAAAGAAGACTATACAGAGAAACATTGATGAAATACATGGTTAGTAGCCAAGAAAAGCCACATAACTATCCTCTGTACTTTGCAAATTCTGACTTGGATTCCTTTATCCTATATAACGATGACAATACGGGAGAAAAAATCACTCAGTTGGAAGAATATACATCTGGTCTGAACAAAGTCCAAGAAATCATTGAGGCGGAAAGAAAGAAAAATGTGATAACTAAAGAATTGCCAGTGGATCTCTGGAGCATGGACTTTGATGGATATATAAGCAAAGAAGGAGCTGGAGCAGGAGTTTGGTTGCACAATCACAGATCCAAGTATTTGGAAAACCATTCTTACAAATTAAATTTTCAATGCACTAACAATATTTCCGAGTATGAAGCCTTGATGCTCGGTCTGAAACTTCTAAAGAAATTTGGTACCAAACAAATTATGGTCAGAGGTGATTATGAGTTAATAATCAAGAAAATTAAAGGTGAGTATGTGGAAAAACATCCCCGTCTTAGATCTTATAGGAATGTTGTCTGGACGCCCTTAAATTTTTCACTGAAGTTGATTTGCAGGTGATGCCTAGGGGACATAATATTTTAGCAGATGGATTAGCTACGTTAGCAGCCACATGCAAGATACCTTTTCGTTCCACTCACCCATACACGGTGGAGGTGAAATGCAGACCAACCATCCCAAACAACATCAAATACTGGCGGGTATTTGGTAATGATGATCAAATTGAAGATTTCCTATAATGTAAAAATGATTTCGAGTGTACAAACATAGACTTAGAAAATGAACATGAAAATGTAAAACGACCTGATTTTGGAAATGATAGTGTAAATAAAATAGATTCAGGAGAGTTAGGTGAGGATGAGATAGACACTGATGTTTTGCATTTAAGAGTAATGTTTTACCTAGGGGTGTAGTTCCTTTCCAAGACCTATTTGATTTTAATGATGTAGCTAAAAAACTGAAAATTGAAGCGAGTGGTCAAGAAGTAGAAGATTGTAATATAGGGACATAAGAGAAACCCAAGATGGTGAAACTTTCCAAATCATTACCCCCTGAGTAGAAACTCAAATACATTGATCTTTTCAAGGAATATTCAGATGTATTTGCCTGGGGTTACGAGGACTTGAAATCTTATGACACAAGTATCATACAACATAGGATTCCAATAAAAGAAGATCAAAAACCTTTCAGACATAAACTTAGGAGAATCAATCCCAAGCTACTTCCCCTGATAGAAAAATAAATCAAAAAAATGTACGATGCTAAAATCATAGTCTCGTTACGATTTTCCAAATGGGTTTCAAATTTGGTCCCAACCCGAAATAAATTTGGAGAAATCAGGCTTTGCATCGATTTCCAAAATCTTAATAAGGTCTCTTTGAAGGACAATTACCCATTGCCAAAAATGGATCACATATTACAAAGGGTAGTCATATCCAATCAAATCTCTTTACTGGATGGGTTCTCAGGTTATAATCAGGTCTTTGTTCACCTAGATGACCAAGAGAAAACTGCTTTCACAACACCATGGGGTACTTTCATGTATGTGAAAATGCCTTTCAGTTTGATGAACGCGGGGGCCATTTTCCAGAGAGCGATGGACATTTTTTTTGTGGAAGAACTCGACAAATTTATTGTCATCTATCTGGACGATGTAACTGTGTTTTCCCAATCTGATGACGAGCACTTACGACATCTCAGATGAGTTTTTGAGAAATGCAGGAAATTTAGGATTTCTTTGAATCCTAAGAAGAGCCTTTTTCGGATTAGAGGAAGGTAAACTACTAGGGAACATAATCTCTAAGGATGGAATTAAAATCGACCCCAGCAGAATTGAGGCCATTGAGAAATTAGAACACCCAAGAAATATCAAAGAGTTACAGTCTTTTATCGGAAAAATAATTTTTTTGCGAAGATTCATACCCAACATGGTTGAGCTTCTCAGGAACATCACAAACATGTTAAAAAGGGACACAAAAATAAAATGGGACACCGAGTCTAGGCAGTCTTTTGAACAAGTCAAACATGCACTCACGCAAGCTCCAGTCTTGATCAGTCCTAACTTCACCAAAGATTTTTATCTTTTTTCTTTCACCTCTGAACATACCATTGCAGCATTATTACTACAGAAAAACAACGAAGGGTATGAATAGCCCATAGCCTTTTTCAGTAAATATTTAAGAGATGCTTCTTTGAATTATAAAATAATGGAGAAAGAAGCTTTTGCCTTGGTGAAAGCCATAAAAGATTTTAGAGTATACATTCTCCATTCCCACACCACTGCATATGTTCTGAATGCGGTAGTAAAAGACATTTTAACCCAGGACAATCCGGACGGCCGGAGAGGAAAATGGATTTCTATCATTCTAGAGTATGACATAGAGATTAAGCCTACTAAACTGAGTAAAGGTCAAGTTCTAGAAAAGTTAATGGCTGAATCAAATTTCCATGCTCTTGACATTAATTTCTTAGTTGCAGTAGATGAATAGGGTGAGCAGACGACTCCAAGCGTGAGAGAGGTATTTATCAACTCTCCATGGTACACAGACCTGATATTTGTTTTGCATAATTTACAAGCTCCCCCTTGGTATGACCAAAACTAAAGCTAGGTTTTTGAAATTGAAAGCATTAAAATTTTGCATTCTAGAAGGCAATCTGTATTGGAAAGATCCTGGAGGTGTTTTGTTAAATTGTCTATTGAAGGATGAAGCTGACAAAATACTACAGGATTTTCATGCAGGAGACCGTGGTGGCCATCTGAGTTGGAAGACCATAGCCAACCCAATCCTTAGAGCTGGATTCTATTGGCCAACTCTATTCGCTAATGTGCATCATAAAGTGACTTCGTGTCATAAATGTCAGTTGTTCGAAGGCAAAAAAAAACTTCTTCCTCTACCCCTGAAACCAATCTCCGTTGAAGCCCCTTTCCAGCAATGGGGATTAGACTTCATTGGAGAAATACATCCTCCCTCTTCAGGCCAGCACAGGTGGATTCTTACTGCCATGGATTATTTTACAAAATGGATCGAAGCAGTACCAAGTAGGGAAGCCACTGATTCTGTCATTATTAAATTTCTTGAAAATAATATCTTGTCCCATTTTGGATGTCCTAGAAATATTATAATTGACAATGAAGTTGCTTTTCGATCTAATAAATGCATAGATTTCTGCAACCAATATCATATTGGTTTGGGACATTCCACATCTTACTACCCTCAGGGAAATGGGCTGGTGGAATCATCAAATAAAACCCTGGTAAACATTATCAAGAAAAATTTGCAAGAAAAGAAAAGGTCATGGCATAACAAGTTGGTTTTCTCTCTATGGGCCGACAGACTAACCACCAAAAGGTCAATCGGTATGTCACCATATCATCTGGTCTATGGCACAGAAGTGGTTTTTCCCACTTCCTTAGGAGTTCCTGTCATGAAATTGCTGCAAGAAATGCAAGTCAAGCCGAACGAATCCCAAAGAAGAATAAACCAGATGATCCATTTGCAGCAGTCCAGGGAAGAAGTATACAACAAGACTCAGGTAGTCCAAGAAATCATTAAGAAGATTTTTGACAAAATAACCAAGGAAGATGATTTCAAGCTAGGTGATTTGGTGCTAAGATGGGATTCCCGAAATGAAGATAAGGGAAAACATGGAAAATTCGACAGTCTGTGGAAGGTACCATACATGATTCAAGCATTTAGAGGGAATAATGCCTTCTTTCTCAACAACGGTGATGGGACAGATCTGCCAGGAGGACCTATAAATGGCAGAATGCTGAAGCATTATTCACCACCTCAATAGGGACTTGAAGTCACATTTTCCATTGTACAAACCATTTTTATTTTGTTTATGAATTTATGAGTGAATAACTTTGCTCAGATGGTTGAATCCCGGAGAGAAGGACCTAAGCCACTGAACATTGTCTTCTAATTTTTGAAATGAAACCAATCAAGCAACAAAGGCAACTATGGAGAAATTTTCAGAACACGAGGAATCAGGATTCTTGGCACTTCACAAGGAGAGTACCATCCCCAGGTGGAGCCGTTGTTACAACCCTATAATTTATAAGATCAACTGGTGACTGAAATGTTATCTCTTTAGTGTTTTTGTTTGTCAAATGATTTTTCATTCTGCAAATAATTTGAGAAAAGAAAAAGAATGAGAAAAGAAAAAAGGAAAAGAAAAGAAAAAGAAAAATAAAAGAAAAAGAAAAGAAAAGAAAAGAAAGAGAAAAAGAAAAGAAAAGAATAAAAGAGGGCATAAAAGAAATTCAATAGAGCCCCATGCAATAACAATGACTTGGTCCACACCTTTCAAGCATGGCCAAGTTCTTTTAAATTGATGTTGATAGGAATAGTGAAAAGGCTTGGCTAAACTATTTAATCTTAGCCAAGTGATCTAGGTTAGTTAGTGAATAAATTTGACGAGACTGTCTAATCTTGGTCAAATAGCCCCAGGGTAGAGTAATTTCTTAGTCCAACAGTTTAATCTGGGGTAATTTTCATAGGTTATTAAGTTAGAACATAGGTAGTTTGTTTTATTTCAATAAAACCAGCTCGATGATAAATGTTGGACCATGTCTTGGATGCTTAAAAGGTTGGTGGTCTAACCCCTTGGTGATATAAACATGTGAAAGCTTGGGAAAACCCACGATATGCACTTATCCTAAGTTTTCCGAGTGCAAATGCCTTCGCGCTCACGATTATGCACAGCTCATGTATGAACGGCTTAGATGTATGCACCTACATCTATGATGGACAAGTTTTTCTAGACCCCCCCGACCATTCTACCTTTAACGGTGGGGGGGTTTCAGAATCAGAGATAATGTATGTGCACATTCAGACGGACGAAGTTTTGGTGCCTAGATATACGGTCTATATTGGATTCTGGACCCCCCTGTCCATTCTACCTTTAATGGAGGGGGGGGGTCCAGAATGCGTGTTAAAGATCATGAATAGATCTTCGGTCGAAAGGAAAGTGTGCAGATCAACGAATCAATGTATTTTTCAGACCCCCCCGACTGATCTACCTTTAACGGTGGGGGGGGTGTCCGAAATGGAATTTTACTCTGGAGGGACCCCTATCTATATGTGGAATGAATCCATTGGTCCTGAATCCCACCGCCTATTACTGTTTGACATACCTCGTCACCTCGTGATGTCATTATCCACCTTTTCTGTAAGAGTCACATCCCGTAACTCTATAAGTCCTTCTCCCTTGTTCACCCGTGGCAAGTCCCTTCACCATTGTTATTTCCCCCAATCGATAACCTCCACATCACTCATCTGTATGCTTCAGTCATTGTCACCTGCCATCTCACGTTCTAAATGACCCGTTGGCCATTTATTATAGGCTAACTTATCTGTTAACCAGCTGACCTGTCTCCCGCACCCAACGGATACCCGTTTACTCAAAACTACCCTCACCCTTCATTCCTTCACCATTTACCCACTCATCGCACTAGAGAATTTACCTCGTTTTCCTCTCCATTACTGTTAGTTGCCCACATCTACATTCGTCCTCACTAAATTTTGTTTTATTTGCAAGTATTGTTACAGTAATGGCGTCAAAGTCAAAATGAACAGAAGGTGAGGGGATTCTGTTTCTCCTGCCTCCTGTCGACCTCGACAAGATTCCTCTACCTAACAAAGGCTACTTAATCGCAGACACAAAATGCGATTTCAACTTCACAGAACTACAGTCATGGCTTAAATAAGTCTTCCTAGACCAGAGTGACGAAATTGGATTCTGGGAGTCCAACCTACCCTTATGTATTTTCCCCTAGATACACCACTTCCCAGAATTCGCCCTCAAGTGCCAAGCCCACTATATCCTTGAGAAAAGAGCCATCATGTCCTCATCTAGGGAAATTATTTTCCTCATCACGCAATAAACCATCGACCAAATGATGCAAATATCCCAAGCCGACTCTGCCTCACCTTCTAACCTCGAAATCATCACAGAGCTAAACCAGAAGCTGTTGTTTCCTCAAAGAGCTCAGATCTTTGATATTTTTCTTCCACAATCTGCTCAGTTTCCCACGAAAAACCCCCCTTATCCTTCCTCCCTGATCTCAATAAAAGGAAATCAGGTCATCACGTCACTATGTGCCTTGCTTGGTTATTTTTTAGATCAATGGGTAGATGAACCCATTTTGGGATTTCTGTCTATTTTCTCCACTAATGAGAAACCCACTACACAGTTTGACTTTATCATGTTCCTCGTGGACAACATTCATGAGAAATTCATAAATTTTTCCACAGAAGGCATGTTCTGGTATTCTTCAATACTGGCATACCTGTTCGTTTTCTTCCAAGCAAACAAATTTTCTTTTTCTATGCAGAAGATGGATGAAGATGGTAGACCCCAGGCAGTAACAACATGGAATTCTCTACTTAGACATAACTCCATGAAATTTAGTTTCAAGCAGTTCATCGAGCAGTTTCTACCACCCAGTGGTGAGTATGCTCAGTGGCAGACCCGAACCCAAAATTATTGACGAAGTTCAGAGGATCCTACATCTCTTGGACCATACAAAGACTGGTGATTGGTACCTGTACCAAAATCACACTGAGATCAAAGTCTATGGGTGCGAGTTTTCCCCATATAAACTACCCAAGTACTTACCTGTCAGAATTGTTTCCCTGGAATACATAAGGCATATGATAAACTTGGACGATATACATTTTCTGTCTTTGAAGAAGAAGCAATAGCTCATAATCAAAGGGCAGATTGGGTCTTTCATCTGCAATAGTCGAGGTGTTGGGGAGGAAGCAAATAGACTACTAAGGGAAATGAAATTCTTTGTTAGTTTCACATGGCACTATGATCCGTGCGGGATAATTTTCGAGATGAGGATAAAAAACAAGAATATCTCGTATGTTCACATATCTAGGCCTGAGGTAGAAACATTTGCCAACCAGACGGAATGGGAGACAAATACTTTGGTTGAGACAGAACAATAGGACCTCCTGTTACTGAAGTATCATCTGAAGAATTTCAACTATATACCAAGATACCAAAGGCCAGTCCGGCTCCTAACCCGTTTGAAGAAAAGGTAATTCCATCCACTACAATGACAGAGGTTGATTGGTCTCTCCTCAATACAATAAACAAGAAGATTATAACCTCAGTATTGCCAAAGAAACCTATAAATACTCCACCATTCAACCAACCAAGCAAGACTGGACCGAAGCTGAGTATCTTTGAGAAATACGATTTGATCAATAAAAAGAATCAGACTCTGACCAACAACACATACACCCAGTTCTGGAAGCAGACATTGACTGCACAACACAGACTGCTATCGACATTCAACACTGAGAAGGGCATAATGCACATGGAATTTCTCCAAGCATAGGTGCCAGACCCAAAGGTAATCACCGATTACAAAAGAGAAACTTTTGAATTCCAAACTAAGGACATGCATCTAGCTGATCAAATGGATCTGCACATGCAAACTGGAGAAACAGTTTTCTCCACATTGGCACATGCTTCCACTGCTGCCTCTAGGTTACAAGTGTCTCTGAATAACATCCAGACGCAGTTGAAGTTGGAGAAAATATAATCTTTTGCCAAGGATAACAGGATTAAGATGTTGGAGGAACTGGTCCTCAAGATCGGGTATGATCCCTCGAATGTGAAAGTAGTCGAGGAGATGATCAAGAAGAAAAATTCCAACATAACGTCTTTGAGGAAACAATTGAAGCGACCACCAACAATAGACTCACAGGGAAAGGAAATAGTGGAGACAGAAGGAGAAAAAGATGAGATGCTTAAGTTGATCATGGATTAGAATACACAATTGAAGGAAATGGAAGTTGAAATGGAGAAGCTAGTGAAAGAGAAAGAACAGTCAAAACCCATGGAAGTCATTCCATTGAGTGCATTTCCACCCTCAGGAGTGAGCACAACGTCATTAGCAGAAATTCCATCGGCAAACCCACTGACGTCTCTAGAAAAGACTGTTGAACTGGCTAAGTCTATGGAAGAGATGAATCTGCAAGAAACAGAGATTAGGAGGCTCAAAAAGGAGATTGAGAACCTCCAAGAACTCAAATCTTCTTACCAAACTAGCTACTCCAAGGAAAAACAAGTGTCAGACCAACTCAAACAAGAGTTACGATAGCTTCATAAGCAAATAGTGGCAGACAAAACACTGGCCGAAGTCAAAGAAAGTGTCTGGACAGACATCACCAAGTCTACAAATGAAATATGGCCAATGATACAGATTATGTTTGAGAAAAATGAATTGGTGCAGAGAAGTAAACAAGCCATTGAGAAGATTAGATCAGAACTTGGAGAGATGCGCACAGAGGCTAATGAAATCATCAAATTCTTGAATTCTAAAACCAGAGAGGAGCTGGAAGAACTGAGAATTGAGGATAGAATGGAGACCATCCTTTAGGTCAAGAGAGTCTTGACCAAGAGAGGACTGATGCTACAGCTGGAAGAAAAGGTTCAGGCTATGGACCTAGGGGTACAAAGGTTTTTCAGCAAGATCAAAGCTGTACATAAGAAAGGTCTTCCTGGTTTGAAGGTGATAAATGACAAATTGATGACGCTCCCCGATTACAAAAAGAGACTAGCCGATGTGGCTAAGGATAGTTCAAATTTTTTTAGGAATTCAAGGCAGTATCACTAGCAAGTCATTCCTAGACGTGCTATAGTTGGACATCAGCATACAGCATGAGATCCGGTACATCTTCATCATCAAGCCTACTTTTACCAAGTACACAGAGATGGATGAAGTCTACCAAAGGTTACTCAAAGTCAACGTTCCCAGTCATCTTTGATGGGAAGAGCTTTGCAACCTGATCAAGTAGTCGATGAGCTATCCCAGCTCAGTCAGCTATCCAGTCAGACGAGGTTGTGCAGAGGCCTCATGAACAATTTGTTGGAAGGTTTAAAGTTAGGAGTAAGATTTTCATTGATGGTAAGAACAATGATGACAAAGATCAGCGATGGAAAAGAACAATGATGGCAAGAACAGCGAAATCATGAAGTGAGTAAGCTTGTCATTGATGGCAAGAACAACGATGACAAGAACAATGATGGCAAAGATTAGCAATGGCAAATATCATTGATGGCAAGAACAATGATGGCAAAGATCAGTGATGACAAAGATCAGTGATGGAAAAGATCAACGATCACAAATATTAGCGATGGCAAGATCAGAGTAAGCGAAACAATGTAAGCTCCGGAGGAGAAGCAAGATTTCTGATCATTAGATCCCATTTACAATTCTTGATGACTGTCAGATCAAGTGTTGAACTGGACTATTGATCCGAATCCACTTCAGAGTTTTGCAACTCACGACATGGAAATGCAAGAAACATAACTATCAAACTCGTGAGATGCGAAATTGCGATTTAATCACAACCATCAGATTAAGGTGTGATCTGAACCGTTGATCCATCTCCATCTCAGAGCTTCACCTATCGTGACTTAGAGAGGCAAGAAACATAACCATCGAACTCGCGAGATGCGAAATCGTGATATGATCTGAGCCATTGAATTAAGATCAGATCTGGACCATCGAGTCATAGGACAAGTCCCTGACTTGGAGTCAACGGAGCCTAGTGTGGAAACTCACGATATGTGAAATCGTGATTTAATCGCAGCCGTCTGATCGAGGTTTGTTCTAGACCGTTGATCCAACTCCATCTCGGAGCTTTGCGACTTGAGACTTGGAGAGGCAAGTAACATGACCATTGAAATCAAAATATGTGAAATCATGATTTAATTGCAGCCGTTATATCAAGGTGTGATCTGGTCCATTGACTCTACTTCGGAGTTTCGCGACTCACGACTTGGAGAGGTAAGAAATATGACCATTGAAATCGCAATTTAATCGCAATTGTAAATTCATCGAGATTGTGGACCATTGATTTAAGCTTCTTTTCGGTGTTTCGGGGATTGTGACTTAGAGAGTTGAGATGTCTCATCTCCCGATTCACGAAATGTGAAATCGCAAAAGCGCTTTATGCTTAAGCGCTAGGTCATAGCCATGGTCATATAGAGGAAGGACCTAGTGAAGATAAGCTCCACCTCGGAATTTTGGGGATCGTGTCTGGGAGTGTAAAGACATGGGATCATACGAATGCTGAAATACCAAAAGGGTGAAATATCACTATAACCGGTGGTCACCGTCTATGGTCACGTAGAGGAGGGAGCTAGAGTAGCCAAGCTCCTTTTCGGAGCTAGCAACATGAAGAGCCAAGATGCCTCATTGCTGGATCTCCGAATTGCGAAAGTGAGAACCGCATAAATCACAACTAATCCAATGGTGCAGATGATACTAAAGGAGATCAGAGGGCTAATGTTGCATGTCATAGTGTAACTGCCAGAACCACTGATGGCTTCTACCAGAGGACTCGAAGACACTTCAGGGTGATTGACAGAGGATATGAAGAGTCTCTGGGAATATTCAAGAGGGATGAAGATGCTCATGGAGGTGGTTGATAGCTGGATGAGCATTGAAGCCTATAAATGGAACAAGGAAGGTGAGCTCATCTTTCACAGAGAAGACGAAGATTCTCAATTGCCAGAGAGGCTGAGGAATCTTAGGATAACATACAGTGATGCTGAACGAGTGGGAAAACGACTAGAGAAGATGAAGTGTCACGATGATGATCAGAAAGAGAACTCGATTTGTAGAGGATATTAGTGTGGTATGAGTATATAGAGGTATTGCACGCATTGCACGCACAAGGTGAAAAAAAACTATAAATATAAAGTACAGAGAAAAGATGGAGTTGTTGTTGTTGTTGGGACTGTTGTGGATGTTGTTGAAGGTGATTCATGCATGAAAAAGGATCAGAGTGCAGCAGCTGAAAAGAACAAAAGAAGAACTGTGCAGTGAATGGACATGGCGCACAGAGCATAAAAGTAGAAGAATAGAATGGGCAGAGGATGCATGCTAGATGACAATGAGCAAGTTTGAGTAGCAAAATCTTGCAGAATAGTGATGAGACTGGTAAGCTATTATTGAACACTATATCACTATAATAGGTTTCAGTATTTCATATTCATAATCCAGGGAGGTTGGGAGGTGTTAGGGAGGACTGGTGTCCTCAGAGGTTCAATTGGGGGCTTGAACACAAGGAGTTGGTGCTTCTTTCTAGTTGGTACTAGAGAAACCAGGGAGTTGGTGCTTCCTTCTAGTTGGTGCTAGAGAAACTAGGGAGTTGGTGCTTCCTTCTAGCGGGTGCTAGAGACAAACAAAGAGTTGGTGCTCTCAACAAGTTGTAGCTTGCAAAACAGAGGTTGTAGCCTCACAATGAGTTGGTGCTCAAATGTATGATAATGTAAAGAATGTAAATAATACTTATCATATAAAGAAGAAGAGGTTTTTACCCTGTATGGGT
>SNQJ01S0143957.1:563-22547 GCA_010110895.2 Picea sitchensis
GGGGGTAGCAGTAAACGAGGGAGCAAAAGGAACTCCAACATCCATGATAATAGAGGATCGACACGAAAACCTATGGTCAACTAATAATTAAAGAGCATACCAAAAAGTCAAATGGCCAATATGCATGCAAACGGGCTAAAGTGGCTGAGTGGACTCCCTCGCTAAAGAAGGTATGTCTCATCCAAGAGGGAATTGAGACTCCCCGCTAAAGTTTGGAGGTAACAAAATCAGTTATAAGGGCCCTCGTGGGCTTAAAAACCAGTCGGTCAGATCCCCCAGAGAGGTGATTCTCCATAAAGGTTGTGTGCTGTCCGACCCTTATCTGACTCAGGGTACAAGCAGAATAACCCCTGCAAGTAACCTATGAGATACCTAAGTCAAGAAACTAATAAACCACTGTATAACCGATGCACAAGCAAGTAGTCGTAAGTCCGGATCACCGTATGGGAAGGGTAGCAAAGCCCGAAACCTTGAAAGCACTGCCTCTCATAGAGGTATGGGTACTAGAAAGATCCCCAAATACAAATAAATCCACAAAATATCTCTGACGCTAGGTGAGTATCCAGGGGTTATCCCTTAAACTAACTTCACGTGACCTCGCGATTAACTCTGGTGTGAGTGGAGCCTCCTGATATTACCAATTATACAATGGACTTCTCAACTCCCTGTCTCAGACACATAAGTTGATTTAATTGCCTTGGATAAGTTTACTCACAAAATCCTATTCCAAGGCACTAAATCCTAAGCTAGTTTGTGCACCCTAAAAATAAAATCATGACTAATCAATTTTAGTTTAAAGCGTAAATTTTATTGGCCGTGGTTACTCAAAAAGGTATGGAAGTGAAACTCATGGTGTTATGAGTCTGCCAGAAAATAGATATGGATATAATGCAAAGCGTATCTCTAACTTTTCAATGAATGATATGCTAATAAAAACAATGCAGCTTTCAATTTCAAATCTGCAATTGAGAAGTAAAATACGATCTTTCGCTAAATGTGCTAAGCTAATGATGAAAACTCAAAGACAAAAATGCCAACCAATGCAAAATGCCTATTTTTTTTGTATTTTCAATATTCTAAAAAGAAAATGCATGGATTGATAAGCAACTTGACAGATGAATTCTATAGTGTATAAAAGAAGTAACTCAAGTAGAATACCAGGTAGCCAAGCAAACAACCCAGAAACCAAGGACAAATTAAAAATAGAAAACAAAGAGAAAGACTACGCCCAAAAATTCAACTCCATACAGGCTTCCTATCATCCCAGATAATATCAACAGGCATTACAAAGACCTTAAAAGGCTCAACAATCTTTAAATCCCACCCAACAGTCACTCAACCAAGCAAACAAGTAAGGGGAAGTGGTATACGCAACTGTTCAGGAGAACAGAGCGTATAGACGCTTCTTGCAGTGAGACAACAATCATGTATACATGACTGTCAAGTAAAAAGGGGCGTATATGCTTTAAAATAAGTCCAGGCAAGGGTAAAAGGATGAAAACTCAAAATCAGAGTGAACAGGATCTGTCAAGAAGTGATACGACAAAAAACACAAAGGAAAAAGGAGCAATGTAGGAAGAAAAAGTACTTCAACCCTTAGAAGGAAGATCTCTCCCCAGTGGAGTCGCCAATTCTGTTACAAGGGAAAAACTCTCTATGGCCAAGGGTAAACCACAACAGACAGGTACGACTGCAGAAATCAACTCAATTCTAACATATGCTATATAAACTAATGTGCAATACAAGAAAGAGGCCTACCTCGATCCAATGTTTGATGATGTTCCACCATTGAGAACTTTGTCCCAAAGCTTTATACCTATGAGGAGTTCTCAACAAACAAGGAAAGAAAGTATATAGTGATGATATAAAATGGGTTATCACATCAGATAGCATAATCCATTAATAACATTACAAACATGCCTATGAATAATAATCATATATTTGCAAGATACCAATAGGACGGGAAAGGGGTATTTCTATTAATAATTGATCATCAGAAGTGTCAACATTACAGACTTCCGTGTCGACACAGTTCGAAACCAAGAAACCAAGTTCCTTCCAACTGGGTCCACACCACTTCAATCCTCCACCAAAGGCAAGATGATGAGAAAGAGGCAAAGAGGTCCTCTCAATAATAAGGGAAGTTCTTGGGGGCTGAACACTGTGTTCAAACTTGAGGAACAAAGGGATGCAGACTCAATATGAAGTAATTTCTCCATAGTAACTTTACTCTCAAAGTCGAATGCTTTCTCCTCCTTTTTCCATAGCTCAAAATTGTGCTCTTATAGCCTTCAGAATGCCACTGAAGGTTCGAGTTAGAACGTTTCCAGTATATGGAAGGCCAAGGATCAAATATCTTCTGTTGTGACATGCAAACCTGACTTCATTTTGTATTTTTTGGCACAAATCCCGATATACGTGAGTTGTAATGGAACAACTAGTGTATACGCCAAGAGAAGCTAGCGTATACGTGAGTTGTAATGGAGTAGCTAGCGTAATGGAGAAACTAGCGTAGAGCTTGTGTACGACCCCGAGAAAATTCTGTGTAGGACTTGAGAGAAAGAGCTTGGCCTGTTCTATTACCTGGACACAAGTCTTTCCTTAACCAAAGACGATGCACAGAGAAATAACGACCTTGAGTTCGACGCATTATTTGAACAAACCCTGTTCAGGTCGAAGTCGGAAACCAACTTGGATGAGATAGTTTTCAACCATAAGAGATTCCAAGCCCTAGTATCTAATAATATCCCTCAAACCCCCAACCCTCCTAGAGCCATGGATGCCAGATTCACCCCCCTCGTTCTGCCAACCCAACTGCATGATTTGTCCCAAAATTACAACTAGAGGATTAAGATCTATGATGCTGAAGGGAACGTTTCAGCCCAGAGGCAGCTGGATTGGTTCAATGATTTTGTCGACCTGGAGGAGGTGGAATATGAAGATGCGAAAATGAGTTTGTTCGCGCAGATCCTTTCGGGGGAGGTAAGTAAATGGTTTAAATCCCTCCCGATAGCAAGCATTCGAGACTTCACCATGTTCGAAATGTCTTTCATTACTAGATGGGTAGACAAGAAGAACCCCTTGTAGTTGTTGATGCAGTACAATAATATGAAGAGGGCACCAGAGGAGATGATGTAAGAAGTCTCAGTCCATTTCGTGAAGTTTTATAACTCGATTCTTGTAGAAGTCCAATGACCCCTCGGGGCTACGCATTTGCGATACACCAACTCCTTCGACAATGATTTCGCCTTGCTGTTGAGAGAAAGAAGATCAAAAAATATAGACACAATGATGAGTGACACAATCGAATTCGAGGTAAACATGATGGCGTCAGGGAAGATCAAACAGAGATTCAACAGAGGTAATAAGAAACCCCAAGGAGATGCACAACCGTAGACATCCCAGTCTTCGGATGACAAATTTGAATTGATGATGAAGACGATGGAGAAAATGATGGAGAGAATGTCCATGGGAAACAGACCTGCTGCTCGAGAAATGCATGACCCCCAGCCCAGAAATCAGAACCTCAGAAGGGGTAAAGTTCCTCATATCAGACAGAGGGAGAAAAGATACCAGGGAGACCAATAGACAAGGCCTCCATTCTAGAACAATTACACAGATGAGGACTTCGATAAGATGTTCGAAGACCAAATGCATTGTTGCGATGACAAGAAACCACGTGTGTTTTTGAAAAAGGGTGAACATGATCAACACATGAGCGAAAAAAATGATTTTGTTATGGAAACAAATGATGCACCATTTTGTGAAGTGGATGATGCCCCGTCTTGGGAAACAAAAGAATTCAAGAAAGGTTATCACAACTCCATTATGTAGTTCCAAAAGTAATACAACCTCAGAAGCAAAAGGGTGCCTACAGATTCTCAGCAGTCAAACCCCATCAGAGAGCCTTAGTAGACAAATCCCTCGAGAAAACCCTCGACATATACCCCTTCCACAAGATGACTGAGGCCAGATAGCCCGACCAAGGATGCAACTGAAAAGACAAATTCGAATGAGGAGGCCTCGAGGAAAGAGCTGGAAACAAGCCGAGAAGCATGTGGAAAAGAGGTAGAGAAGGTCTGTCCCCCCTTTAACTTTGAGCATGAAAAGGAAAAGATCAAAATCTCCATCCCTTTTAATGAACTTATTCGAAAGGGTGAATATCAGGAGAAGATCATTAAAATGCTTAAAATGGGACAAGCCCCCAACACTTTGAATGCCCAAGACGATCACCCTGCTATTATGTTTTGTCCGCGCGTTGAGGAGACAAGTGATATTGAGGATGTTCCCCCATTCTATGTCAGTTTAAAAGTTCATGAAATGACCCTGCATAATGCCATGCTATATTCGGGTGCCTCGCACAACTTCATGGAAAGGTGATCATGGACAAGTTAGGTTTGGACATCACCAGGCCCTACAAGGACCTTTTTTCTTTTGATTCAAGGAAATTCAAGTGCTTGGGTGTCATCAAGGACTTGGTCATATCACTGGCCCAAATTCCTTCGAAGAACATGGTTATGGATGTGACCGTGGAAGACATACCCCCAAAGTTTGGCATGCTTCTTTCTAGGTCGTGGGTTGCAAAGTGAAAGGGGACTCTGCAAATGGACATGTCATACGCCACCATTCCTATATTTGGCTAGGATAGACGGTTGTACAGAGAAGTGCTGCTGAAATACATGGTAAGAAGTAAGATGCAACCAAATAACCATCCTATCTACTACGTTGACACTGAGGTCGGATCCTGCATATTCTACAATGACTTGAGTTTTGAAGAGGAAGATCCTACATCCATCATGACAACCGATGAGGAAACCGTACGAAAAGAAACAGAGTGAACTGACCCAAATAACTGTGTGGAAAACAAGATATGGAACATGATTTTCGATGGCTCTATCAGTAAGGAAGGAGCAAGGGTTGGCGTATGGATAAGCCCCCCTGAGGTGGGCACAAAAATGTGCTCATACAAGCTCGCGTTCGAATGTACAAATAAACTGGCCGAGTATGAAGCACTGATTTTGGGCTTGAAGGTGTTGAAAGAATTAGGTGCAAAGAGGATAGTAGTGCATGGAGACTCCGAGATGGTTATAAAATAGGTGAAAGGCATGTATAAATCCAAACATCCCATGCCGAGTATGAGCTATCGGTGATCCTGAGGGGGTAGAATCAAATCGCCGATGCATTGGTCACCTTGGCCTCGGTTTTTAAAATTCCCATATTTCCAAACATAAAATCCGAGATCAAATTCCAACACAAGCCGACAGTCCATGATAATATCAAGCATTGCCAAGTGTTTGAGAATGAAAAATAGGTGGAGAGGTTCCTCCTAATGAGCGATGAGTTCGCTAGCATAAACATTGATGGCAAGTGCTGCTGCGATGAAGATGAGAGTGCAGATGCATGCAGTAATGACGACCCTTTCCAGAACCAAATAGTGGGAAGGGACATAGTACAACTGAAAAAGAACATCATCCCAAAGGGGCTGGTTCCGTTGGAAAAGTTGTTCGACAAAAACAACGTGGCTAGAAATCCCAAGATCACTGCAAATGACGAGGATGTCGAAGATTGCAACATCGGGATTGAGGAGAGCCCGAAAATAATCAAATTGTCAAAAATGCCCAGTCCAGAGGTCAAACAAGACTACATCAAGATCATGAAGGATCCCAAATGTTTTTTCTTGGAGTTATGACGAATTGAAGGTTTACAACACCAAAGTGATCCAACACATCATTCCTCTCAAAGAAGACCAAAATCCATTCAAACAAAAGATGAGATGGATAAATCCCTTGCTACTGACACTAATAAAAAAGGAGGTAAACAAACTCTTTAAGGTTTTCGAAATGGGTGGCCAACTTGGTGTCTGTAAGAAAAAAGAGCGGCGAAATAAGATTGTGAGTATATTTTCGAAACTTGAACAAAGTGTCCCTCAAGGACCACTACCCACTCCCTAAAATGGACTATATTCTGCAAAAGGTGGTGGGGTCCCAAAATATGTCCATTCTAGATGGTTTTTCGGGTTACAATTAGATACTAGTGCACCCAAATGATAGAGAAAAAACGTCTTTTATGACACCATGGGGGACGTTCATGTATGCTAAGATGCCTTTTGGTTTGATGAACGTCGGAGCTACTTTCCTATGGGAAATGGACATAACGTTTTCTGATGAAAAGAACAAGTTTATTGTGATCTATCTGGATGACATCACAGTGTACTCCGACTCTGACGAACAACACCTTGGGCATTTGAAGAAGGTCTTCCAGAAATGTAGGAGATTCGACATATCATTGAACCCAAAAGAGTCACATTTTGGGATTTAAGAAGGAAAGATGTTGGGGCACATCATCTTGAAGGAGGGTATAAAAATAGACCCCAGTAAGGTTGAAGGAATCCTGAAAATTGACACTCCGCGCAGTAAGAAGGAGGTGCAATCCTTCATGGGAAAGCTAAATTTCTTGAGAAGATTCATCTCGAATCTAGCAGAGATTATAAAACATATCACCTGCATGCTTAGAAAAGGAAACGAGATCAAATGGAACCCGGAGGCCAGAAAATCATTCGAAGACATCAAATTCACACTGACTAAAGCCCCCCGTGCTGGCCAACCTGGACTTCACGAAAGAATTTATCTTGTTTTCATTCTCCTCGGAACATACGATTGCATGCATGCTGTTATAGAAATACGATCAGAACTTTGAGAAGCCTATAGCCTATTTCAACAGAACGCTGAGGGATGCTCCAATAAGGTTGGATATTATGGAGAAACAATCATATGCCTTAGTGAAGGCCCTAAATTATTTTTGAACGTACATGTTACACTCCCACATTTTCGCTTACATGCCCAACAACTCACACTCCCACATTTTCGCTTACATGCCCAACAACTCAATCAAGGATATCTTGACTTAGCCCGACCCTTAGGGAAGGAGAGGTAAGTGGATAACGAACATGCTAGAATATGACATCTAAATCAAGCCCACAAATATGATCAAGGGTCAGGGCCTCATGAAGTTGATGGTGTAGTCGGACTGTGACACTGTGGGGATAAAATTCATTGTTGATCTATCAGAGTTTCCTCAAGAAGAAAAAGATGTGCAGGTACCTCAATGTTTTGTTGATTCGTTGTGGTATACATACATCATCTATATGCTAAGGAACTTGCAAGCCCCTCCAGGTTTAAGTAAGATCAAGGGAATATTTCTAAATATCAAAGCGGTTAAGTTTTTCATCCTGGATAGTTCACTATACTAGAAGGATCCCAGAGGTATATTGTTGAGTTGTTTGTTGGAAAACGATGTGAAATGAGCTATCGAAGAATTTCACAAAGGCGAATGCGGAGGACACCACTACTAGAAAACCAATCGCACACAAAACTTAAGTGTGGGTTAATATTGGCCTATCATCTTCACAGACGTATACAAATAGGTGTCTAGTTTCCATGAGTGTTAGATTTTCGATGGAAGAAGAAAAATGCAACCCCTTTCCAAGAAAGATGATCTCGCCAGCTAACCTTTCATGTAGTGGGGCTTGGATTTCATAGGGGAAATAACTTTTCCATCCTCTGTGCAACATAGATGGATACTCATGACCACAAATTACTTCAATTTAAATGGATAGGAAGCAACTCTTCACCTAAGCGCATCTTCAATAACATTATCATCCAATTTTTGGGGATGAACATCCTGTCGAGATTTGGATTCCCTTTCAAGATCATAATAGATAACGTGACCACATTCAAGTCCAAGAAGTGTTAATATTATGAGAAGCACGGGAGGTATTTACCTCCACGTAAACCTAACGAATTAGAATATTCTAGGGAAGCAAGAAGAAACCCCACGAGTTGGCTAATAACCCTAGAAGACAAGCCGCCTCAAGAGGGACAATTTGTAATAGGTTATTAGCCCCCAAGAGAAGAAGTCGGTCAAAAAGAATATTATATACCAAGCGCTGGCACCCGTAATGAGAAGTCGACCTATGTAGTTAGCCAAAATTAGTATAAATACAGAGGCTAGTCTTGATTTTGGAAGGCATTCTCATAATTGTAGAGCAATTGACTTCAGACCGTGAAGCTACCCAAATTTCAGCGAAAGTTTGGAGGAGAGTCGCTGCTGTACCATCGTGCACTTTAAGCGTATTTCAATTTGGCTTGGACTATCTCTTGGTTATGGTTTGGACTATCCTCGGATAAGCCCTTGTTTGGTGTACTATCCTTGGAGAAAGGTGTGTACTACCCTTGTTTGGCTATCTAGCCTAGGGTTTGCTTTCTAAGTGATTCTCCTCGCCAAGGTTGCTTGAGGGTGGCTTCAACCTATGGTTGGGTGAAAATAGTGATATCGGGTTTGGCGGTAAAATGAGAACATTCATTATATCTTCTAATAGGTTATGGCCCACACCTCCTCAATTCAAAGATAATTGCCGGAAGGAAGCATAGCCACAAGGATATGTTAAGCTTGTTGAAGAACTGGCCGCTAGGGTTTCTAGCAGAGTACCACCAAAGCACCGGGCCGCTAGGGTTATCAGCGTGTGCAGCTTTCTGCAAAACCCTAATCCTCTCCCATTGAGGTACGTTATGAAGGGATTGACCTTAATTTATGGATAGACCAAGGCGCTCTATCCTAGCCAAGATTCCCCGGTAATTCTTTAGCAAGCTCAAGACATCAAGTTTGAGCTTTGTTCAAATCTAGGGCTGACCAAGTAAAATGCTTTCATGACCTACTCCATGAAGTCAAAAACAAGTTAGATGGAGCTTCTAACTTAAGAGCGTGGAAGCACGTTGAATTTACCTCTACATTGTTATCATTGAAATTTCATCTACAAATGGTTGTGAATCGAACATCTTCAAACAACTACGAGTTCACCCATGGACCAAAATTACCAAAAACATTTCCAAAGGTCCAAAACTATACAACCAGCTATAAAATCAACATGCACTTATGATTGCCAATAGTGGTGCATGTGCACATGCACCATCTAGAAATGTAAGAAAAGTGAACATGCGATGATGTGCGCGGATCTGGTGGTCGCTAAAAGCCACAAGACACCGAGAAAACTAGGCATTTATGAGAGTGGTATACCTCCCACCCACTTTTGGTTCAGCTTCCAAGTTGATTTGACATCCGAATCTCGACTGAATCCGACCTGTGTGGCTAGTCAAAGACCTAAAAGTGCCCTAAACAAACCCTTTTCACACTAAAATCTATTGCACAATACCTCAAAGTGGTGCTATAAACAAGGCCATGGGTGCACTAAATTCTTCTGTGGAATTCATTTGCAAAGCTATGCTGCTGCTATTCTCTTTGGGAATCCTCTTTTCTCATCAAGAGCATACTAGCATCATTCCATTTGGGGAAATCCACCTCACCTGGAGGGATTAGCTTGGGATTCTTTCACCATTTCTCTCAAGTTTCAAATTTGTAAGAAGATCTCAATTGTGGGGTCCAAGAGCCCTCCCTTGAGGAAGAAGGGACCCAAAGTCCCTTTATTCTTAGTGCTTTTTTCAATAATACAATCCTTTCCATTGGGGACATGAGTCTTATTGGTTTCTTTGTTCTTATGCCCTTATGCTCAATAGTTTAGATGTTCTTTCCTTTCCTAGTTTAATTCTATTGGCCTTTATGCATTAACCCTTTCCCTTCATCACTGCCTTTGCTTATCTGACCCAACTAATCTTGTAAGAACTTTTTTTCATTCGTGACAAATGAGGCTAACACTCATCCTTGCCAAGAATAAAGTAAGTCCGGATATTGTGAAACCGTAGCTCTGAACTGAAAGAATTCAACAATCAAGAGGAAATTGGAGAAAGACTCCTATGACATTTTGCGTAAGACACAAGGATGCGACGGAAGCTGGACTTTGTTAATGGAGGGAGCCAATTATATATTTCCAAAAGAAAACATGCACTCATACATGAAGCAAGGGATTAAGAGGGAGATAATCCCATGATCCATTGAAGATGATGAAGTATATATCCATGGTAGTATCCATGAAAGGTAATACATGTTCACTTGACCTAGAAGAAGTAATCTTCGAAAATAAACCTTAAATCATCCTTGGATTCCATCCACACCCATGAATCTACTATGAAAGGAAGAAACTAATAATCTTCGTGAGCATGGAATCTATAGAAAACCCATGGACCCAAGATCTAAAGAGAAACATGAGGAAGAACATGAAGACTTATGAATGAAAGAAAATCCAACAAACTACCATTGTATCGAGAATCACAAGATTACCAGCTCCGATAAGAACTCACTAAATAAATCAAGCGAGGGAATCTGAAAGTTGCGATGATGAACAATATAAGGAATGCAAGCATTGAAAGATCAAGAACTAGAGGTTCTCCTAGATGGAGGGAGAATTCTATGATGATTACCCGTTCCAGTAAACCAGACATACCTCACATGTCATTATATCATCCCCCAATATCCAAGGGTTGGAGTGTTACATCAACAAAGGATCAGAATGATTAGAGACCAGATATTCTGACAGATAGATGATATTTAACCACACGATATACGATGATCGCAAAGAAAACATTATTCTAGAAAATCGGGAAGTACATTTGAGATCGAATTCCATTACATTCTTCATGATGAAGTCCATAAAGGATAAAAGTGGTTCTCCAATACATACCTCCATAGATGAGAAGATAAATAGACATTTTGGTAAAAGATTCTATCCAAGATGAAAGAGTTTGCATGTACTCAAGATGCAGCCGAAGATGACTTCCCTTTGCGAAAAAAGAGATAACTCCCGGTGCTGGAGGGAGAACTCCATTGTATTATTGATTGATGAATAGTCATTTTCAGCCTTGAAAAATGGTCTAGGATGAGCGCCTTCCTTTCCAGTTCGCAGTGGTTTGAGATTGACGTGACGTATTATTTTCCAATCTCGAAATGGTCTAGATCAAAATCCATCATTTTCGTAATGAAAATGGCAGAGATGGACGTTGATGTACCATAGACAATGTTGGAAGCAGTCAAAGTGGGAAAAGAAAGTGTGCACAAAGAAGAATGACAGCTGTAAGAGTAGTCATGGGAAAGAAAGGCGTGAGGAAAACGACAACTAGAAAGAAGCTCAGTACGCACGCATGCAAGAAGGAGGTGACAACCAGAAGGAAGAAACGACGATGAGGACAGAAGGAAGACCTAATGACAATAGGGTTAGGGTTTTGCAAGGTTTTTGTGTAAATGGATGAAGAGCCCGATATATATAAATATAGATACAGTATCATAAAAAGGTTCGAAAAGAAGCTAGGTTCATCACCCATGTAGTAGAGTTCGATTGTCTTTATGTAATGTTTTGATGAAAGATATGTTTCTTATAAAACCATTGAGCTAAGTGGAATATAGAAGGTAGATCTTGAGGATCAAATCATAGGCCGTGGGAGCCCCGGTAGCGATCTAGCGTCTCACTTCATAGATATTACCCATCCGAGGAGAGTTGTAAGCACGAGGCGCTGAGAAATTGTAGAACTACCATAATAAGAAAGCCGAGAGCCAAATCTTTGTGGACGATCCCAAGAGGTGGGTGAACCATGGTAATACATGTAATGTGATGAATGCATGCCTATCCGGTGGTCATACCTTATTAGTTAAATAATCGTGATGAAATGAATGAATGAATGAGTTATTATATTTTTTAAGTAATTGTTGTTGGGTTATAAATAAAAGAGGCCACGAGGTCAAGGTATTAAATGAGATAACAATAGTACGTAATATAAATCATAATTAATGGCTCAACATACCGACCCACTATCTCCCAAATCCCAAACACCCGAGTCTTAGAACCACCCATTTAAAGCTATCTCCGGTGAGACTCATGAGTGCATCCTCGTAATGTGTTGCCCCTCCGGTTTACCGAAGGGCCGATAGGTTTTAGGCTTTGTTTGTTCTATAAATATGAACCCTGGGTATACAACAAAGGTAGTAGAGAGAAGCTGTGCAACTTTCAAACTAACAAATGGTTCTATTTCCGCTTTAAAGAGGAACAAGAGAGGACCGAAAGTAGATGAGATAGAATGCATGAGAAGAGAATGAGTGAAACCAAAAGACCGCTGAGCCACTAAAAGGGAATTTTGAGACCGCGAACCCCACTAAAGTAGAAATTGAAAGCTGGTTGAGAAATGAAGAAATAGAGTTTGCCTAGAGGGATAATAAAAACCCTAGCCTCACACCTCAAAAATATGCATAAATAATGTAGCTTACAAATTTACATGAAATATTTTTCTCAGGATTTTCCCCATCTACTACATGAGTGGATACTTGCTGTTGAGATATAAATCCACACAACGAACCTGGACTGGAGAAGGATTGGAATCCAATACAGATTGAGCAGTTATAGCAGGTGAATAACAAGTTCACCCATGTAGTAGATTTTTGTCTTGACAGTGTTGTGGTAGGCTTTATAATAGAGTTTGCATTAGATACAACAAAGTCGTACAGTGTAGTGGAGAAATAATTTCTATGTGGGCCTCTAGGAAGGTATATTAGATAGTTGTTTACTTCTATTAAGATACTTCTATTTAACAAGGGTGTAATGACAATGAACCAAAACTAAACTTCCAAATGCATGGGGAAAGGGGGAAGCACTTCCATTGGAACTAGCATAAATCATATGAAGTGTAAGGATAAAGACAACAAGGAGAAGGAATTCTTGACCTGATTGTTGCACCTCTTTTTCACCTAAATGAGAAAAATAATGAAGCATAAGCCAATTTGGGTCAGCTAGGCAAGACAACAAGAAGGAAAGGGTTATAAGGATAAAGCATAAAAAGATAAGAAAAGAATTAAACTAAGAATGATAAAAACACTTAAACTATAGTGCATAAGAACATAAGAACAAGAAACAAACAAGACCCATGCCACCAATGGAAATGATTGCATTAGTGGAAAGAAAACACCAAAGAGCAGGAGACTTTTGGTCCCCTCTTCCTCCAAGGGAGGGCTCTTGGACCCCAAATATTGATCTCTTCTTAAAAATGAGGAACTAGAATGAAATGGTGAAGAGAATCCAAAGCACATTCATTCTAGAGGTGATGGCTGGCGGAATGGTGTCATACCTTTGATGAGGAAAAAGAGACCCCTCCAAGAGAATATCAAATTTAATAAAAATACAAATGGAATTCCCTTGAAATGTAGGTGCACCCATGGCCTCCTTTTATAGCATAACTTTGAGGCATTATTCAACCAACTTTTAGTGTGAACAGGGGCCATTTAGGGCACCCTTAGGTCTCTTTGACCAACCACCAGACGGATCGAATGGAGATTTGGATGTCAAATCTAATTTGAAGCTGAACCAAAAGTGGGTGTGAGGCCGACCAACATCATAAATGCGCCATTCTCAGATGTGTGTGGCTTTTAATGAACACAGTCGTGCATCGTGATCATGTGCGCTTTTCCTATGTTTATTGATGGTGCATGTGTGTGTGCGCTCCCTGTGTAGTCTTAATGCATGCTGATTTTATTGTTGATTGTATGGTTTTGGGCCTTTTTGAAATCAATTTTTGGTCCATGGGTGAATCCAGTCGCTTTTGGTGATGCCGATTCCCGTAACCATTGGCGGATGAAATTTTAGTGATAAATGATGCCCCATGATGCGTGAGGTTAGGAGCATACCGTGATAGTATGTAAATACATCAATTTTTCTACCGGAGAAACGTAAGCTTTTTTCTACTGATAGTACCTGTGTAAGAAAGAGAGTTGTGAGGATTATCAAGAGAGATCCATTGGAAGGAGAGGGGGATCTGTAGGACCCAATATTTTCCCAGGGTGTGGAAAATATAAAATTGTGTACAAACAAGGTGGGCATGTCCCATGCTCGTGTCATGTAACTCAAAATACAGTGACTGAAGCTGTTATGGACGTAGCTCACTGTAGCTCCCTCTGGGGTGGTTTGATAATAACAAAGGACAATTTTGATGGTGAAAAAGCTTTGAAAAAGAAGTAAGGACACCTGTGGGAAGTGTCGATAAATGTGCAGACATTGATAGTCTATCAAATTTCAGAGGTCTTTGGCTAAGATAAAACAAATGCAATAGTAACAAAGTAAGACCCACCGTAACATGAGGTAGTGTTGAAGTCTAATGTTAAAGGGGTCAACGACAACATAGAAAAATGGTGGTTTTACCTGTGTTGTCCGAGACTCCTCATTGTAAAGGTAATGAGAGTCAAGATACGGTTTCCCTTCTGGAAACCATGTTGATGTTGACAGAAAGGGAGATGTGACTTCGCGAAGTGAAGGGCTTCACCGAATCCACTCGGATAAAATCAGGAACTGATGAGTAACATGGACAAAGTCTAAGATTAGTGAGACTCAAGACTGCCATTGGTTGGGGAGAGATGTAAAGTGGAAGCAAACGTGAAACTGAATCTAGTGTCAAGGGGACAACTAGATGAGGGTAAATTGCGCCAGAGGCGTGACAAAATGGATAAACATAGAGATCAAAAGGTGTATGGGTTGTAGGATACTCAGGGTTTATAGATAATTTCATTAATGTTGGGAAGTGAAAAATGCCCCAACCAAGGGCGACAAAGGTTGCTTTTCCAGGGAAAGGAAGGTCTCTAAAGGCGACAACAAAAAGATATGAAAATGCGGAAAAAGGGCTTGTACAATTACCAAAAGAATAAAAAATAAGTTGGGATAACTGTGCATATACAGAAATGGGTGCCCCAGTGTGAGATGGCTTGGCCGGATGAGGGTGCAAGCTACTCGAAAAACAAGTGGAGGGTGGGGTCCCATAGGCAGGTTTCTGTATTAGGTAAATGTATGGAGGACAATTTGCAGATGGGAAAACTGATGGTGGGTGAAATGGATGGTTAATGATACTGTGGAGGTGCAGTCAAAACTAGAACCATGATGAAGTAATCCGAGAGTCCATTGGGTAGGCTAGCAAAATGAGGAGAAGGGGTATGTGTCTAGTTCTCGACGATGCGTAAGACTATCGGGACTCCCATCCCTAAAGGGGGAAAACAACATGAGTGTCAAAGTGTCAAGGGGACTATGAATGGGACAACTCATGTGTGGGAGAGTGCTACCGGGTGTCAGTACCAAAATGTAGTGGAGGTGACAATACTGCAGAGTCAGATATAGGGATCCTAGAGGCGAAGATTGAAGAGTGTGACTGGGAGATCAATTTTGATATTCAGAGGGAATGACTACATGCGAGTGTCGATAATATACCTGGAAGGATACCGCTGATGTGTAATGATCAAGTACCCACACACATGAAAACCAAATATCTGATGTGAACAATATATGAAGAGAAAGATCATATAATAGTTATTCAATAATATGTGAATGTAAGAATGCGTACTTGAGCGTTAGATGAGAACAATGCCTCCCAGGGGCTGAGTATGGAAAGTGGCTCGGGGAATGGAATGGTGTAGGTGACGAGATCTTGATCCCGTGGATATTTGATTAAGTTATCTGCTATTTGATTAAGTTGTCTTGGAATATGTGTAAATGTAATGGAATCAAAATATCGAGATAAAAGTATAACTTGCAGGTATTTGCGAAAGAGGCAAGGATTGTAGACACGATACACATTGTTGAACTGGAGGATGACGAGTTGAGAATCTAGTAAGATGCTAAGGTGACGAATATGACAATGGTGAGCCTCAACGAGGAGGCTGATGATGACCATGTACTCTGCTTAGTTATTGGTTGCTGAATGGAAACATATGCCACTGGAGTGGAGCAGTTCATGTGAGGGTGAATAGAGGGCCCAAGTGGCCAAAGCAAGATTCTGTTTCCAACGGCTAGCTCCATCGGTGTAACCGATGTGGTAGGCCAATGGAGGAGGCATATTTTAATAACATAAATGGTAGATTAGATGTGAGGTATGGGAGAAAGAAGATAAAAAACTCTACAAAAAAAAACGTACAAAAAGAAAAAGCCTAGTGTAGTATGGCTATGCTCAGGCATAAAATTTCTTTAAGTACAACCCGTTGACAGGTTCTTTGAGAGGGTGGCCTTTGGGAGAGGCCAGAATGTATGCGCCTTTATTGAGGCAATGTTGGATGATGTAAGGTCCATGCCATAGTAACTCGAATTTTCCATGGCCAAGGGTATCGTGAGAAATATCGTAAGCAAGGACGAGGTCGCCTTCATTGAAGGAGTGAAGGTTGACATGGCGATCAAAAGTGGCTTTAGACCATTTTTTGGCCGCCTCATTGTTCTGTAATGCAGATCAATGATCTTCATCCATGGATTCTAAGTTCAGCAAACGATGCTCCATTGGAGCAATGGTAGGTAATAACTCAATAGTGGTGCGTAAGGTGGGAATTTTGCACTCGATGGGAAGAGTGGCCTCGACCCCGTGGACTAGATGAAATGGTGTGATACCAGTGGTAATTTTCACTTCCGTGCAATAATCCCAGAGCATGGAAAATAACATATGGTGCCAATTGGTATTATTTTTGTTAACCGTGCATTGAAACATGGTTTTGAGGGCCTTGTTTACCACCTCTACCTATCCATTGGAATGAGGGTAGTATGGGGAGGCAAACTCGTGAGAGAATCCTAACCGAGAGGAGAGTTCAAAAAAATCTCATTCTCGAAGTGTTTCCCATGATCGGAGACTAGCTGTAGTAGGACGCCAAAGCGGGAGATGACGTGGTTGAAGAAGAAGCGTGTTGCGGTGTCAATGGTGTTGTTAAATGTAGGCCTGGATTTAGCACACTTGGTGAAGTAATCGACTGCCATGATGATATATTTATGTCCATTGCTGGATGGAGGGTTGCAAGTCATGAAGTCTATGCCCCATTTGCAAAAGGGGCCGACAATAATGACTGGGTGTAGAAGAGCAGGTGGTGCTCATGCTTTGTTGGTGTAAAGATGACAGTTGTTACATCGCTTTACAACATTGATACAATCATGAAACAATCTAGGCCAAAAATAACCAAGGAAAATGATTTTTTGAGCAGTGGATATTCCTGAGAGGTAGCCCCCACAAGTGCCACTATGGCAGTCATTCAAGACTCGATCGACCTCATCGATAGTCAAACATTAGTGGAGTACAGTGTCGACCCCATGCCGATATAAGATATCACTGATAAGTAGGTAGCGGGGGGCCTGGTGAAAAATACATCGATGATCATCTCGGGAAAGGTGGCTTCCGAATTTCTGTGTTTGGAGGTAGACAAGAAGATCACTGTACCATGGGTCATCCGAGGGGATGTAGAAGAGATGTTTGTTGGGGAAGTTGGTATTGATGGGGGTACTGGTAGTATCGGAGGGAAATACTGTAATGAGTTCGACGAGGATGAGGGATTTCTTTCTCTTGGGTGTTGAAAATTCGAGTTCATACTCCTGAAGGATGACGATCCATTGAGAAAATTTGCCATTGATTTGCTGGCGGCTAAGCACGTAGTGGATTGGGTTGGAATCTGCGACGACTTTGGTAGTTCAAAGAAAGATGCAATGGTGCAATTTCTAGACTGCGAGGACAACTGCAAGAGCCAGTTTTTCTTCATGGTTGTATTTCAGGGGTATCCCTAAAAGATTTTTACTAATGTAGTAAATGACATGCTCATGATCATTGTCCCCTAGTTGGATGAGAACTCCTGCTACTAAGACGGTTGAGGCCGAGATGTAGAGGATGTAGTCACGATTACAATTAGGTGGGCTAATCAATGGGGCGTTGGAGAGGGCCACTTTGAGATCATCAAAATCTTTTTGGGCATGTCTGTCCCATTGGAATGGGATATCATGACGTAAGAGGTGAAGGAAACCATGTGCCCAAGTGGCATAATCAGGGACAAAGCGGCGTAAAAAGTTAGCTTTGCTTTGTAGGCTCTGCAGTTGGTGAAAATTCCATGGTGGGGGAATTTTCGTGATGGCTTGGACCTTGAGGGGCTCAACTGTAATGCCACATTGGGAAATGATAAACCCAAGGAGGTGGATAACAATGACGCAGAAAATGCACTTGAGTGGATTCAAGCGGATGTTGTACTGCCGACATCATTGGAAGATGATTCATAAATCACTAAGATGTTGAGTGCATTTTTTGGAGCGAACAGTGAGATCGTCAAAGTAGGTGAGAATGATTTGAGTGAGATCATGAAAAATGTATGTCATGGCACATTGGAAAGTGGCTCCTGCATTCTTGAGGCTGAAAGGCATGACACGATATGAAAAAGTTCCCCAGGGAGTAGTGAATGTGGTTTTGTACTGATCGGCTGGGTGGATTTGAATTTGGTTGTAACTAGAGAAACCATCCATGAAGGACAGAGCCTTGTGACCGGCGCAATCATCGATAATTTGGTCGATAAAGGGCGTTGGAAAGTTGTCTTTGGGACATGCATGATTGAGATCGCGGAAGTCTGTACAGACATGGATAGTTCCCTATTTTTTGTTGACAGGGATAGGGTTGGAGACCCATGACGTATATGCGATGGGGTATATGAACCCTAGAGCGTGTAATTTGTCAATTTTGGCCTTGATGGCCGCTGCTTTCGATGGGTGTAACAGACACTATTTTTGATGGACATGTGTGATATCCGGCCAGGTGTCAATATGATGTTTGACAATAGAGGGATAAAGGCCGGACATCTCTGTGTATGACCAGGCAAAGATGTCTCGGTATTCCTGGAAGAAAGATTTGTAGGCAGTGATTTCTTCAGGAGAGCATGCAGCGCCAATGATAATTTTCTCTATGACTCCATACTTTATGGAAATATCAATTTTGATGGTGGGGGAAATATTGGCCATATTGACTTCTTCGAAAGCGTCGGGGGTAGGGATAGGGTTTTTGAACCAATCTATATGCCTTGATGGGAGAAAATATTTTGTTTCGATTGTGTACATGGGGTTTTGGTTAGGAGGCCTGATGACTTCCTGTGAAGGAAAAAACACTCTGTGGTGGAGCACATCCCATGGGCAATCAGGTTTATTTAACTCCTCAAGGATGTCTTCGTCGCATCGAAACTGTCAAGAATATAGGGGATCGAAAGGAGTGACTTTGGTGACTATCACCATGGGGTTGTTGTCTGGTGGTGATGATGTAGAGGGGGTATCGTAAGGAGGTTGCGATGGTTCGCTCGACATAAACCAAATATCGAGATATTGTGGGTTGAAAATAGTAGTCGGGCGTAGAATTTTCATGGGGAAGTGAATTGGAGAATTGGGGGGATTTGGGGGTAAATCCTCATATAAATCATCTAGGAACCATGGGGGAGTAGGGAGTGCCACAAGTTCTGGTGAAAAGATATGAACCATATCAAGTGATGGGGTAGGGGTACTCACTTGTTTTGATGGAGGAGGGGGTGTAGGATTTTGAATAAGGGCCAGTTGGTGATGCATGTATTCAATGATCATAGGACATTGATATGTGAAATGATCAGGTGATTCACATAGAGATCAAGGACATCTCATACGTTCATTGACTGAAGTCGTGACATAATGGATGTCAGTGACATGTGTTGGGGTGGGTTCTTGCTGAAAGCTATGGCGTACGACTGTTAGCATCTGTCGGAACTGAGGTAACACTGGATAATGGTGTGTATAATGGACATATTCTGAACAGATGGCACATGTGAATTTGGTTCATAGTCCTTTGCTACTTGTGTTATGGGAGATAGCAGTAGTACTAGAGGAAGCGCCGAGTGGTGGTGGTGCTCAAGGGAGTTGAATGAGACTACGTAACTCGGGGAGAGATGGGCACTTGTTGGTGGGGTGTTCGCATTTCTCGCATAATGCGCAAGGAGGTTGGACACGTGGGGGAAGTGGAGCAGTGGGCTCCCTCTTTTTTCATCTGCCCCCAGCTGTAGCAGGGGTGTTAATGAGTGGGGGTGTGGGTGGGACAGTGGGGGTAAGTATGGGAATCTGCATTGGGATTCCTTCTATTTGGGGAGGGAGGGATGGTTGAGGGACCATCTCAGGTGGATGTAGATACCATAATAGGATTTCCAACACCATGTTAAGAAGGGTGAGCGTTGCGGCTACTTGGAAATCTTGTAAACCCGGTGGGGGGTAAAAGAAAGGGATTTGGGTAATGGCTTGGGGGACTGTTTCCCAAACCGGGATAGGGCCTTGGGGGAGGGGAAGATCAGTAATGGGTAGAGATGAACAATGTCGAGGAGGTTCCTAAGGGAGGAGTTCTGCGATTAGTGGGATGTTAGGGATGAAAGGGGCCTCGGTGGGAGGGAGAGTATCTTTAGTTGTTGTTCCTTTGGTGGAGATGACACATACTTGTGTAGAAGGATGGATGAGTGATGGTTCTCTATGGTATGTCCCTAGTAAGGATGGGTCCTTAAAAATTCCAGGGCCCATATTGATGATTGGATAGGCATCCATATTAGTGTGGACGAAAGGGAGGATGTTGTTGATGTTGGATGAAGGGTTAGGCTCATAATGTGATACCTGATCAATGGTAATGATCTTTCCGTTATGGGGAAACATCATGGTTCAGAACACAGAAGAGGTGACTGTCTTCATAGCATACATGTATCTAAGACCAAATAAAATATTGTAGTTGAGTGGGGCATCAATAACCCCAATGTCAATAAGGATAGTTTTTCCCATGAGTTCGATGGGGACATTTTGGAAGAGCCCCTCGGGAGATGACGATTGTCCATTGTAATCCCTTAGAGTAGTAGCGGATGGTATTAGCTATGGAGAGCCAAATTTTTTCCAAATTGTTTTGGACATGATGCATGTGAATGCACTTTCATCAATGATGCAAGGGTAAACTATGATGTTTTGGATTTTAACCAGTATTTGAAAAGTGACAAGAGCGGGGAGATGGGGTTCTCCACTGTCGAGATCGAATGTGATGAGTTGAGTATTGGCAGGGTCGACTACCCCTAGAGAGGAAAGTAATGACTTCCACTGAGTATGAAAGGTTTGAAGAACTTCTAAGACTGACATGACAGCAGGGGATTGGGCCAAGTCGTCCATCAGACTATAATTGTGGGCTGCCCTAGCTTGAGGGTTGTGGACATTCCTTCACAATGGGATGCGAGGGATGCAAAGAGGTGTTTCAGTATTAGGGTGAAGAATCATCAAAGATGGGCCAGTCATGACTGGGGTGGCCTTTGAGATAGTGGGAGTCATGTCAAAAGGGGTTCTGTATTGACGACTGCGCATTTGTAGAAGGACCTCTTCCTCACTAGTGAGGAGGATAGTTTGATCTGCTGAAGTGCCTGGGTTGTGATATGGTCCTGCCTGTGGTGGGGCAGGGTGCATCTCTTGTTGGGTGTTCATCACCCCTTGATGTGGTATGGGGTTTTGCAACACAACCAGGGGTGGGTGCTGCACATATTGTTGTGGGGCCTGCTGGGGGGCAGGCGGGGCTGGCGGATGTGGTCCATTACCAGATTCTTTTATCCATTTGAAGTCTGCGATTTGGGGGCAATGGTGAGTATAATGGCCATACTCACCACAAAGGGCATAGGGGAAGTTTGTCTGAATATTGTTATTTTTCTTTCCTTGACGTTTGTTGTTATTTCCCCCTTGAGGGTTCTGGTTCCCCTGGTTCTGGTTGCCCCCTGGTCCGAGATTATTATGGTTTCATTTTTTCCCTTTATTTATGGCATTGTTTGACCAATGGGATGGATTAGCCGTATTTATCTGTTCAAAATTTTGGTATTGCTGAACGGGAGATGGTTTAACAAAGTTAACCCTAGCATGTGGTTGTCCTTATGGTGAAGGAATAGGTTGGGGGGGGACCGGGAAATGGAAAGTACAAATTATGCTATGGTAATGATCCGTAGAATGCATAGGAATGCATGGTGGCTTCACTAGTGATTAGGGTGTAAGCAAAGGTGGAGGGGGTACTAGAACTAGGTTGAGCTATGGGGTGTATTGTGGGTGCTGGCGGTGGTCTTCTGGTGGGCGGAGGAAAGGTCAAAGGGTATGGTTGTGGATAAGGGGGAGGATTATAATAAGGGGGTCCACCGTATGCAGGTGGATATTGAGGGGTTCCATACATTGGTGGTTGTTGGGGATGTGAATTATGGTGTGTAGTGGTACCAATCAATCCATCT
>SNQJ01S0143960.1:0-18840 GCA_010110895.2 Picea sitchensis
AATGCCTTGAGTGGTGAAGACTAAGGGATTGAGTTGGTGACATAAAGGTTGTATTGTTTCCTTTTTCCTTTTGGCTCAACTCCTTCATGGGATTTTGATTTAGGTTGAGTTGTAAATATCATTTGTGGCATTGGAATATGGAAATTGAAAGAGCCATATGGGTGAAATAGACATCCATAAGTCACTGGTTGATGGAAAATGAAGGATTTTCCAATATTGAAATTTTCTAATACTTTTACCCTTAATTTGCAACTTCTAGGTTTGTAGTGTAGATCCATCTTTGAATTGTACATCGGATTCTATGTTATTTATTGTTAGGAGATGGGTTTTGATTTCTATTATATTTTCAAATTATTTTTTAATACCAATTTTTAAATTTTATCTTGATAGGTTTGGTTAATTTCATCACGATATTACACAATTAATCTATCCTCCAGAGTTCTTCTCTAAATTTAACGTTATGCTTCAAAGGTCCAACTATTGAATGCTTACAAAAAAGAGACAAAAGGCTTATGACAAATAAGTCTTTCATTATGTGAGTTAGTGATCCATCAAGTATCATAAAATAGTATTCACGTGTTTTAAAACAAACTTAGAATTTTAACTAGACTAGGCAAATATAATACTTTCAAAGTAACAATTTTTAGCCAAATAAAAAAATCAATGGAAACGCGTTTCCACTTGTCTAAATCTACTTTCATGTAGTCTTAGGTTTAGCATTTGGGAAGGCCAAAACCCTGTTATTTTCTATCAAGGTATCAGAAGGAGGCTCGAGGGTTGAGCTGCGATTTCTTCGTAGGATTGTGCTTGGTATTTTAACTATCTTTCAAAAATGCAGTGTAACTACAAACTCTATAATATATAACTAAATACAAAAAAAACAATATATAAAAAGCAAGGAAACTGAAAACAATATTCTCAACAAGTATATCTTGAATAAATATCTAATTATTAGATGCATCCCTTTTGTATAATTCCACATCTACTCTTCTATACTCCATGAAACACATATGCCTCCTCGAAATACAAGACTCAACTCTTTACTCTATAGAACTTGAAGCACTTATTTTTTTAGATTACAAAACTGTAAGCCAAGAGGAATAAGTAGGAGGACAAGGGATTTTACAAAATAATTTGGGTATTGTAGGTGCAAGTCTTGAACTATTCTAGGCTACATTAAATAATATATAGAAATTTAGAATCAAAACCCTTGATAGAGTTTTACTTCAAAATGAATGATACAAACATAATTAGATATCAAAGTATCAAATTATTTGGTTCATTAAACACTCTTTTCACCCATTATTCATAATATTATAAGCTGTAAATCAATGTCTTTCCAATTCGAAATAAAAACCACAAGAATTCAATAGTATTTACAAAAACCATTGAAATAAACATTTCTCAACCTAAAAAAGACATATGTATTCATAATTTTCATGTAATTATGTGGCATAGACAAATAATTTACCATTTTCAACAAAACAAACACATGAATTCAATGATCATTCGAAAGATACCTATAAATTCCTTAAATTTAAGCATCAATCAAAACAACTCTAACATATCTAAGCAAAAATAGAAGACTAAATAATTATACCTTTAAAACTTGATGTTTCAAGAAATGCTTGTATAATGAATGGTCGAGTACTCACCATCCAAATTGATCATATCATTAACCCTCAATGTACTACTATGACATGAATTGAAAGGTGAGAGAAGTGCTTAGAACATAGGATCTATACTGGATCATTTCGTGCTACTCTATCTGCTCAACTAGGGACTAATTGCCATGCAACTTTCCCTTGTTATTCTATAATGAATTAAATGTTTATTCAATTCACATAATAAATCATGACACTCAAGTATTTAGTTATGTTTGATGAAAAACATAAATAACAACTCTGTAAATATTTCATCATTGAAATTCATTAAATTATGACATACATCCATTAAAATAAATCATTTACAACCAATCCATTGACATCACTCTGTTCAAATCAATAAATAATTTAAGTTAAATCAACAAACTTCTTTCATTAACAATGAAATGAATCAACCTATAACACTAGTGATTTCACCAAATAAATAATAGAACTGTTTTATACTTGCATCAAAATAAATATGTACAAAATAATCATACCATATGTGTCATAAGCATCAAAACATAAAAACAATGTTATAAACAACTACAAAAATATAAAAAACAATGCTATTACAAAACATAAATGTTTATCCCAAGTCAAATCATTAATCAAAATTTACCTTTTTTCCTCCCTCCATAAACCACTGAATATATAAGTTGGATCCTCATTCATTTGAAGCCTAACTTGTATGGGAGTACCTTACTAGTCATGTTTTTCAAGATTGAGTGATTAAGGTAGAACGAGGAGCATGACTAGAGCATGAAGATGATAGCATTTTAGGAGTGAGAGGATAATAAACAAGATCATGTTGTAAACATTGAAGGGGGTATTATGTATTTGTCATATTGTTGATGGGCATAAATGACACACGGTCAACTGGAAGGTCAAATCCTGACCAGGGTTGTCTAAATAACCCAAGCCGTTTGGAATGAAATGACCTGATGGGTTTAATGGCTCCGTTGGCCAACTAAAGTCCTAAAAATAATAAAATAAATGAAAGTAATCTATGAATCTATGATATTAAAGATATACATTTAATAATTTACAACCGTCTAAATAAAAACATGGATATGTGCATATGGTTATGAACAATGTATATACAACTTGCAAGATTTACTGGATATCTTGTGTAATAGATGTTTTTGAAAGTGTTTATGAAGTAGATAAATAAAGAACATACATTTTATGTTTTCTGTTTAATATTTAAAATCTAAAGAACTAAAGAATACTAATAAAAAACAATTTAAATAAGAATAAATAAATAGTCAAAGCTGATTTCTTATTTCATTGATGAATAATCTAACTAAAAAAAATGCAAGTAAACTAACCTGTAATTAATCGACGAAAATAAGTTTATGTTCCTGCACAATGCAAGCTCCTAGCTATCCTGCCTAATAGAAAAACCTGTAATAGGATGACGCTAATACTCCCAGAACAAACTCAAAGGTGTTTTGGATCAGGAATATAAAAGTAGACTGATAAACATATAGATCTGGTGATCTTATAATGATGAACAATTATAATAAAAGAAACTTAATACACAACATTCATGTAATACACCATTCGATATCCAACATAAATCAATGATATTTAAATGGAGTATTGATCACATATGTAATATAGAACAACAAATTACAGACATAATTAAAGTGCCGAATAATATGAAATATCATATGATGATCAGCCTAAAGCTGCATAAACGTAATAACATGTCATAAGATAAAGGCAAAACATAATGGGTAAGCGCCACACTGGTCTAAAGCCAAGGAGTGAACAACTTCTCCATATCAGTCTTGAAAGTCATATGTCCATAATGTGTCCAAACCAAAGATGTTCTCACTACTAAGAGTGACCAATATTTAAACTAGTTTAGGATTCAAATTCTCTTATCATACAAGATAGAGTTGAATCCACAAAAATTAGATAATATTACAAAAATAGTGAAACTAGAAACCACTCATGCATGAGTTGGTTTGTCAAAAATAAACCAAAGTTTTATAAACATAAAAGGCATAAACTACTGAATAATTGAGCGTGTGACGTAAGGTGTTTTCTCCATGCAATCAACATCATAACCATCAATTCCCTGTAGATAGAAAAATAGATTTGATATTCAGAAAACAATGCCAACTATTTTTCAAAAATAATCTGGCTACATAATCATAGATTTTGTAGCTAGTCTTATTATTAGCAAATGAATTCAAAATGAAATCTACAGATTTTAATCTTTCATAACAGAATGTCATAAAATCAAACAAAATCATTTTTACCATTAGATATTAGCAAATGAAGGATCTGACAGTTCTGAATTTATGATGGCTTTGAAACTGGTTGTATTTTTAATGATTATATTCCTGGCCTTCTTGAATCTTTTATTTTCCCTCTCTGTGTGTGCCTTCAAGTCAAGGTTATCTTGTTACAATAGAGCATTCCGAGAATTCAAGCATTTTACTTGAGCCTGTAAGAGTGGAATATCTCTATAATAACTCTCTATCCAATCTAAGCAACTGTCACAATTCACTGGGGAAATGACAGACCGATGTGGAACACAATCGATAACGGGTACTTCATTTTTCCCTGTGGCTTGTTCCAGGTCGTGACTAATACCTGCAAAACCTTCTTTTCCTTTGAGACACGGGGGTAGCTTAGTCACGAAGTCATATTGTTCAACCTGGGTAGTATTTTCTTCCACAAGACATAGGTTGTCCGGATTTTCCTGAGCCAAGAAATCATTTATCTCTTGATCTGAACATTGATCATCGATCTCTATCGTAGGGATCGAGCTCAGATGATCTCTCTTTCAATTTCTTAAGTTCCGAGAAATCAATCGACCAACCTTCTTATTCCTAAAATTTAAATCTGAGCTGTGTTGTTTCTTTCCCTTACGGAATTTCTTCACAACAATTTTATCATTATTGTTCAAATTAGATTCGTTCATAGGCACAGGGTGATCTTTCCCTTTTAATTCGACAATTACCTTTTCCAAAGATTTCCTGGGTGAAAACATACCTGGCAATTTCTTATCCACAGGGGTTTCATCAACAATAGAAGTTGGTTCATTAAATTCAGAGCCATCAAGTGAATTGAAGACCTGGGTGAAGCCATTTCGGCTCAGGAAAATATCCCAATTGACATCGATTTGCGACAGGTGAGAAACCAACATGATCTTAATGAGCCCGTGGTGAAAAAAAATCAACAGAGAATTCATGCTCTGTCGCTTATAGTGTTTAGAAATTTTGAAGACACATTAACAGGTAAAACAACATGTTCAATTCAAACCCTATGAATAACATAAGCAACCAAATGTGGCATAGAAAAATCAACCCATACCGGCCTTCACATGTGATAAACTGTTTTAAAATTAAAACAAGGCTATGCCATCTTGGTTTTAGAAAAGCTATGGGAATACCTTTTGGACAACAAGTGGATTTGCGGGAAACCATGAACAAACTCCATGGGACATCCTCCATTTTTGCATTCTTAAACCACTTTTCACCTTTCAATGGAAGTCTTGTCGCCCTGCTTCTGAAATCCTCTGTTATTTCCAACTGAACATCCATGACCTTGGCCCTAAAACCATCAAAAGTCTGTGCAAAGTCTTGTGCAACTGAGAGGTTTTAGCCTTCAAATTTCTTGAGGAACACATCCCACCCGTGAGCCTTCAGGTCTTCTATGGCGTCATCATGGGAAAGAAGTGATTGGCTACCGTTCAGCTCGATACAAACCACATGTTCCATTACCACTATGTAAAATATACAATTAATAACATAGGAGGTAGGTTTAAGCTTCCAGAAGACGAGGAGCAGAGAGAGGTATGTGCGAATCGTAATGGCACAAAAGCTGCAGATCTTGGGGACTGTATTAACTTGAAAAAAAAAGAGTTGGGGAAAACGAAAAACCATAGGGCTCGTAAAACTACGAGCCATTACCTATGATGAATTCCAAACCCTCCACAGTACAAAACCCCAATTCGCATAATGAATGATCTCATTAATACTCAGACCAACAAAATTAATTGAAAACGTAGGTACAACATGCCTGTACCAATTGACATGAATGCTGATATGACCATTGAGCTCATGAGAACTATATCAAATGTTAAACCAAATTTTCAGTGNATTAACAGGTAAAACAACATGTTCAATTCAAACCCTATGAATAACATAAGCAACCAAATGTGGCATAGAAAAATCAACCCATACCGGCCTTCACATGTGATAAACTGTTTTAAAATTAAAACAAGGCTATGCCATCTTGGTTTTAGAAAAGCTATGGGAATACCTTTTGGACAACAAGTGGATTTGCGGGAAACCATGAACAAACTCCATGGGACATCCTCCATTTTTGCATTCTTAAACCACTTTTCACCTTTCAATGGAAGTCTTGTCGCCCTGCTTCTGAAATCCTCTGTTATTTCCAACTGAACATCCATGACCTTGGCCCTAAAACCATCAAAAGTCTGTGCAAAGTCTTGTGCAACTGAGAGGTTTTAGCCTTCAAATTTCTTGAGGAACACATCCCACCCGTGAGCCTTCAGGTCTTCTATGGCGTCATCATGGGAAAGAAGTGATTGGCTACCGTTCAGCTCGATACAAACCACATGTTCCATTACCACTATGTAAAATATACAATTAATAACATAGGAGGTAGGTTTAAGCTTCCAGAAGACGAGGAGCAGAGAGAGGTATGTGCGAATCGTAATGGCACAAAAGCTGCAGATCTTGGGGACTGTATTAACTTGAAAAAAAAAGAGTTGGGGAAAACGAAAAACCATAGGGCTCGTAAAACTACGAGCCATTACCTATGATGAATTCCAAACCCTCCACAGTACAAAACCCCAATTCGCATAATGAATGATCTCATTAATACTCAGACCAACAAAATTAATTGAAAACGTAGGTACAACATGCCTGTACCAATTGACATGAATGCTGATATGACCATTGAGCTCATGAGAACTATATCAAATGTTAAACCAAATTTTCAGTGCATTAGAACATTTCACAAATTAATCCAATGATCAACTATAGAACCAATGAAGTCACGATAACCATAATACACAAAGATTTCGATAGTGGATTAATTAATAAGTTCATAAGGTTTGAGATTTAACCATATATGGGTGTCTTCAAAACGACATTTCTAAGGTAAAATATATGAAACCAAGACCAAGTTTTATATTTAAATTCATGCTTACAGTCATAAATTTAAAAACAAAACAAACAAAAATGCAAACAAAAAAAACTCAATAAGATAAGTTTAAACCAATCATCGCCTCGAAACTTAGAAACATAAACATTTACAAATGAAAGGTGGTGGCAACTACATAAATATATAATCTCTTTGTGGTGACTTTGATTATGATAAAAAAATCAAAAAAATTGGTGGCTGCCAACAATGGCGACATATTGGGCGAAGCAGTTATCTCTGTATCACCAGAAGATTCATGTTAGGGGGGTCAGATGAAATGATTTTTTAGAAATAGTTAACAACAGGTCAAGCATTCTGATCATAACTTAGAAAATAATGTAGCTTAGCATCAGATGTATTTCTGTCTAAAAAATATTGTAATCTGGCATCTAACTTAGATTACGAGTGTAATGATGTTTATGATGTTGACTTCGATATTGTTGATAGGGCCACTGTTGCTAGCAGGCGTCCATAGCCTTGGAAGGGATTTCATTTGACCCACTCTAGTAAATCTATCCTGTCCAAGAGTCATCCATTCATGATACGGGACATCTTTGCACTTGATCAAATTGAAATACATACTTGAGGATCTTCTTAAACTCGGCATTGCTTCGCTGCTAGCATGCCTATTCAGTACCCCGACGAAGTTACCTTGGTATCATGCATGCATTTACCCGCCACCAACAAACTTGTTCAATGTCCCGTCGGGTTTACATACACTTCCCACACGTTACCATACTTTCAACCCTCTAGAATTTTTTTATAATTTGCATAAGTTAATAATATTCAAGAGGGCGGGGTGATACTGAAAATCTCATAGTTTGGCACAAAAATTTTGATCATTTAAAAAAAATCATTCTCCTTTTTTGATGACATTCATCACACTTTGGACACTTAGATTTCGGTTAGGAAACCATCTTGAGGAAGGGAAGGTACAGTTGAGTTTTTTCCCTTAAAACAGGGACAACGTTAGAAGTTTATTAATGGAAATCACATCTACTTGTAATTTCAATGAGAAACCGGAAACATTGATTTGAACAGAAAGTTTTAGCACTTTCTGCTCAGGTGCTTGGGAAGTTATCAACTGCTGCTAATGAATGGGAATTCTGTTTCCCTTCCACAAATGATATGGTGACTCAGATATAATTATTCAGAAAACAAATCAAAATCAAAATGAAAAGAACCAAAATAAAAACAGAAAAGAAAACATCAAAAATATTTACATAAGGGTGGAGTAGAAATATTCAGGTGAAATACCTCTTGAGGGCCTGGACATTCACTGGGAAAGTGTCTGGCTGTCCCTCCAAATTATGCATACGGAAAGAGTCGGGACCCAATTTTTCAGAGATTACAAATGGTCCCAGCCACAGGTTTTGGAACTTGGTATGTTCCCCCTTACCCTCGTGGGCTTTGTCCCACTTGAGGACCATATCTTCAACATCGAAATTCCTATCTGAAGATGAATTTGAATCGAACCAACTTTTTACAATTTGCTGGTGCTGATCCAGTTTCTTCTTTGCTTGTGTGCTCACCTCCTCTAGTTTTAATAAGGAATTTATTCGATTTTCTAGAGTAGGGCACTCCTCTTCTTGAAATTCCTGCGACAATTGCAGAGAAGGAAGTAAGACACGTGGGGGGAGAATGGCTTCTCTTACGTAAACAAGGAAAAAGGGGGAATTACCAACATAAGATTTTGGGGTCACCCTATCAGCCCAAAGTGCATTATACTGTGCATTGTGCCAATTCTTGTGGTTTTCTGAAACTGTCCTTTTAATAATCTTGATCAAATTCTTATTTGTTGATTCTGCTAGACCATTCCATTGAGGGTAGTAGCTGGCATAATACTTCAGTTTAATCCCTTTTTCCAAAGTGAAAACATTCATATCAAGGGACAAAAAATAAGAGGCGTTATAAAAAACCATACATTCACGAACACCGAATCAAGTGATGATATGGGAGTTCAGAAAGGACACTACCTGATTGATGTTTACCACTTTTAAAGGTACGAATTTAGACCATCTTGTAAAATAGTCTGTTTCTATAAGGATATACTTGTGCTTCTACGAAGAAGAGGGATTAATCGATCCTATGATGTCTAGGCCCCATTGCTGAAAAGGTGTATCTACAGTAACACTCTACAAAGGGAAAGCTTCCTTTTTCACCCGTCTTGCAGCCTTTTGGTAGATTATGAATTTGTGGGACAACGTATGGGCATCTTTAAACAAGGTAGGCCAGTAGTATCTAGCTCTCAGCACTTTGTGGGCAGTGGTATCTCCACCGAAGTGACCACCGGCTTCACCTGGATGAAGTTCAACTAACACTTTTTTTGACTCTTCCTTTTCTAAACAACGCAGAAAAACACCATCAAAGTTCTTTCGAAATAATACATCATTTATTAACTGTAAAAATGCAGATTTAAGCCTAAGTGCTCTTCTATTTTTAGGATCAAGATTGCGGGGAGAATATCCATGCGTTAAATAAAATTTAATGTTCTCATACCAAGAATTAGCAGTGGCTTGTGCACAATTGATCTGTTTTTCGTTATGTTGATTCACAGTTGAGGTGTTTATTTGACTTTCTTGTTCTTCAACTGAATCAACCACTATTTTACACAGGCCCTGACCTCTAAAAATTTGTGCAGGGGTTATTTCAAGGTCATATTCCTGTAGTGATGTCATCCGATTTTCCCTTTTCTCACCCAGTTCTTTTTGTACTAACAAGTTTCTCACAACAGGGTAAGGATCAATAACCTTGGTTCTGGATTTCAACAGGTAAGATCGGAAGTGTTTCACTGCTTTGAAAACAACATATGCCTGTTGATCTACTGCTGGGTAATTAAGCTCTACTCCTTTAAAAGCCGAGCTCATGAAGGCAATGGGTATCTCATTACTTTTAGCGTTTTTTTGTGTAAGCAAAACAACATAAGATCGGTCAGATGCAAAAGTGTAAAGAGTGAAATCCTGAGAAAAGTCGGGACTCATAAAGGAAGGAGCTTCTATTATTGATTTTCTAATCGAATCAAAAGCCTGACTTTCTTGGCCCCCCATCGATACAAAACATTTTTTTTAATTAAATTTTGTAATGGTCTAACCATTTCTGAGAAACTTGGGACAAACCTTCTGATGAAATTAATCTTGCCTAAAAAGGATTGCATGGCTTTTTTGGAAGAAGGAGGGGGAAGTTTAGCGATAACTTGGGTTCTTTCGGGGTCAATAATAATTCCATCCTTAGACACTATAAACCCGAGAAGTTTGCCTTGCTCTACTGTAAAACTGATTTCTTAGAGTTGAGAGATATGCCAAACTTGCAACATCGTTCCAAGACAACCCTAAGGTGAGACAAGTGATCTTTCTTGTTTTTAGAAAAGACAGTGACATCATCAAGATAAACCACAACTGACTGGTTAATGAGGCCATGGAAATCAATATCCATTGCTTTATGAAAAGTGGCGCCAATGTTTATGAGACCGAAAGGCATTTTCTTGTAGGCGTAAGTGCCCCATGGGGTGCAAAAGGTGGTTTAAGCTAGTCTAAAGGAGACATAAGGACCTAGTTGTATCCAGAAAAACCATCTAGCAGAGATAGTCTTTTAGAACCAGAAACCCGCTGTAGAATTTGTTCCATTGGAGGAACAAGGTAATTGTCTTTGTCAAACGCTCGGTTTAAGTTCTGAAAATCGACACAGAGTCAAATTTCACCACTTTTCTTCCTTACAGGACCAAATTAGACACCCATTGCGTGTGCCTAATCGAGAAAATTATCTTTGCAGTTAGTAATTTGTTTAGTTCCTTTTTAACAATAGGTTCCAATTTAGGATGCATCTTCCTCAATTTCTGTTGAAAAGGTTCAGTCCGAGGTTTCATAGGGATTAAATGTTGTATGATGTTTGGATCAAATGTTTCCAAGTCATCATACGTCCAGGAAAATACATCTTTAAATTCTTTAAATAAATTTATAAAAGAGGATATTTCTTGCATGGAACATCCATTTCCCAGATTAATATTTTGAGGATCATCCCTTGTTCCTAAATTAACTATTTCATAGATCAAAGAGGAACTATTAGTTTTACAATTGATTGCCCCTCTAAATTTATCATGCAGGTCATAAATTTTTTCTAGTCTCACAACAAATCTGGGGATAGAGTTTACCAACTCAGATGTCGATTCAGGCTATCGAGGATCAGATATTACCGTGAAGTTTCAAAGGTTCTTGTCATGAGTGCCTTCATCAATGACTGCACCTTGGAAGGTGTCTTCCATATGCAAAAAGTTGATGATCTGTTGGTCATCATCGAATACTCTCCAATTTGTGATGTTATCCGGGATCGACGACTTGAACAACAATTTTATTGAAAATGCATTAGGGGAAAGACCTTCAACGGGAAATAGTTTAGAAGCAACATTGGCTAATAAATCAAGTTCTGAATTACTCAATCTAGGAATGGAATTTATGTTAAACGCTGAAAATTTATGCATCAAAATCCATACCTCAGTTTGGTAGCTTTTCAGATGTGGTGATAAACATTGTATGACGTTTCTTACCTGCTTAACCACGATTTCCGAATCACCGAATACTATCAAATTTTGCACGTCCATATCTAATGCTTTCCTAAGTCCTTGTAGAAGTGCTTCGTACTCGACCGTGTTGTTAGTACATTCAAACTCTAACCGACAAGCAATAAAAGTATTATTACCTGTAGGATCGATGAGTACACAACCAACACCTACTCCTTCTTGGAATTTAGATCCATCGAAATGTAAAGACCATATTTGTGCATCATTAGCAGTACTTGGCATATTCGTCAAAGCTGGTATCAGAGTATAGATTGTAACTTCAAATTGCTGCCTTGGATCAATGATAGAAGATATTTCGGTCATGAAATTACCAAAAAAGGTATTCATTCCATGTGTTTCAAATGAATTTATGGATGTAACGAAAGGCTCATTTGTATCGTTCAGATCTGTCATGATATTCTTAAGATAACGTTCTCTGTTTATCCTGATTTTGTTGGGTTGTCCATTTTCAGGCAACCACAAGTGAGATCAATCTGTGGCAAAGTAACCGTGCAACTGCTCTGACCAATCTCTTCTTAAAAACAAACCATACACTTTAGGAATATCAACAATGATAATATCAATAATTTGATGAAATTTACGGTTGGATGATAATCTAATCAGTACGTTCTTAAGCCCACCGATTACTTTAACGTTCGTTTGATCTAGCTGAATGATCTTGAGATCAGAAGGTTTAACTTATGCATTAATTTTTTGGCATACATATAGAGGCATCACGTTTGATGATGCACTAGAATCAACCATACAATTATGTACATTTCTATTAAAAGTTTCAAAGGTTAACAAAAAATGTGGGACATTTTTCCGAGTGTTAACAACAAAATTCTGCTGATTTTTTCTCTGCTGTCCCTAAAACAGTTTTATCTACATTTGCTATAGTTTTTTCTGCTAAGTCCCTTTTGTCTGGAGGTTCAGATGTATTTTTAGTTGGGACATATTAAGCTACATTTGAATCAGTTTCTGCTGATTTCTTGCTGCTAGGATCGTTCTTTTTAATGTTTTCAACAATGCTTTGAAGCATTTTCTGCAAAATAAGGGAAAATTTCAGCAGTTCAAAAACATAAATATTTACCCTCAACTTTTTCAGATCTTCAATTAAATCGTATTCCACAACTAGGGATGCTAATCTTTATTTAATTTCAGTTTTCTTTGACTGTTTCGGAAACACATTTTTACTTACTTCAGGAGGGGGTTTGTTTTGCGTTTTACTTCTTGTGTTGTAGGGTTGGACAGTTTCGAAATTCGCTTGGAAAATAGTATTTGACAAGTGACCGAAAGCATGGGGAGATGAGTCCTCCTCTTTTGGTACCTCTTCCTCAACTGCTTTGTCAAAATTTTCAGGAGGAACATAAGCATAATTATCATGTGCTTCTAAGATAGTTTGCAAAGCATACTGTAAAATTTCAAAATTTAGACCTTCTGTGGTCGGGTTTGGACGGTTAGGAGGAAAAGGATTCCTGAAAGGAGGTTTGAAACTTCCTTTGCTTGTGGATGCCTCCTCGATTGATCTTTTCAAATCCACAACCTGATTGGATAGTTTTTGGAAATCTTTCTGCAAGCTTTCTAAGTCTAAAGTTTCTTGTTGATTTTTAGGTTGAGGAGGTCTAGTGAGAATTTCTATTTTCTTCTTAGAAGACGAAGTTGTTTCAAATTCACTATTTAGATTATCTTTTAAGCTCAATATATCTTTCTCAATTTGACTTGCCTCTTCAAAGGATTCTAAAAACGTGTTTTTCTTAGACCTTTTGACCCATATGGATATGTTATTGTGCAAGGATTTAGCATAATATGCAACAATTAAATTTTCTACAAGCATCGAATCTTGTTGGCCCTTGACCAAGTTTGAGAAAACACTTGGTCATATTTGAACGTTTTTGGAACTTCGATAGCTTGTCAAAGATGGAGCGCAATGAGAAGCGGAGATCATGGAAGCTAGACCCCTTTCTTGGGTCCTTTTTGGGTTTTTAGGGATAATGTAATGGGTATGGGATGTTAGCCCATGGGATTACCCATGTTTAGGCCTATTTTGTAAAGTATAAATAAGTATCTAGGCAATGTAAGAGAGGCGGAGAAGCTAAGTGCTAGTAAAGGATTTGTGTATACTGTGTGACCGACTTGCAAAGCTGAGTGCAAGTGTTGAGTGCACGGATTGTAAGATGGCTCTGTGCTAGATCTACTTGGGGAAGGAAGATCTGGCAAGGCGCGCACAGATCTCCTATCCTATGTGGAGTACAAGTTTGAGCTCTGTGTTGTAATCAGATTGACCAAATCTAATAAAGAAGAAGAAGACTTTGTGGATGTAGCCCTAGGGTGGGGGTGAACCACGGTAAACCTGTGTGTGTGCTCGGTGCCTTGACCTAATGTGTTTGTCTCTTCCCATGTGTTGTGATTTGATATGATTATGCTATGTGCTTTGCTATGATATACTTAGATAGATCTACTTTTCTTTGTTCTTCTTAGATGTATGGATGTAGATCTGACATATATGAAAGTGCTAAGTTCTAACTTAACCTAGATCTAAGTGAATGTTGTGGTGCTCTGCGCCATCTGTGGAGTGCCACGAGGGTTAAATACTGATGAATGATCTATGCTAAAGTGTTTGCTAAGTGTTAGAATCATAGATCTATTTCCCAACTAAGGTTGCAGACACCTGAGTCTTGCAACCACCCTTGCCTCTACCTCGGGTGAGACTTCATTTGCTTCGCAGGTGTTGCTGAAAGGGTCGGTAGTTAGGGTTTTGTTGGTGCATTGAACCCTAGGTCTGCCCCTATGCCAACAAATGGTTCTGTTGTCTAGACAATGTCCCTAGAGATTAACAGGGACAACGTCCCTAGAGATTTTGAATATACCCTAGTAACTACATATTTACCGAAGGGAGTACGCACGTACCGCGCAGATCAAGACAAGGTTACAGTGTTGAAGTTTTGCGACTTCAACCCGGGGGACCGTAAATTTTATAGCATGCTTTCCCCGTATAAGTACTTGACGCGAACTAAGGGAAAGAACTTGAAGCTCGTCCCACAACAATGGACGATGAACCTTGCACAGTCTACTCTGCTAAACGTTATGAAAATACCGCACTTTGGTAGACACTAGGAGGTGAATGCTTGTGTAAAGTTACTGCTAGCAAGTTACCATGGAGGATACCTATGGTTAGAATGCCGCATAACTGTTGATCCGACGTTGATCAATAGGATCACCGGGCTTAGCATGCAGGGACCTGATCCCCATGAGTACTATCTTGGAAAGACCGTAGACCACGCTCTTGTGTAGAAGATAAAAGAGGCCTATGGTGATGTTGAGAAAGGAGCGAGGGGCTACAAGGTAGCTTCTATTGAAAGTGGCACAGTGCGCCTCACATGCCAACTAATCGCAGGGAATATGGTACGTAAGAATCAACCAACAAAAGTATCAGGCTTCGTAGTTGACCTCGCAGGAAAGTGCGTAGAGGGACTACAGATGAAATGGGCGAAGTACCTGGTGAATATACTGGAGATTGACTATAGGGAAGCTCAGGATCAGGGGGACGAATTCCATTTTAGCTGGCTCCTGATACTGATCGCCTTTGTTGCATGGGAGCTACCAGAAGGCACAACTTTCTCGAACCTTGACCCTTTTGAGCCACTAGCTGTGAAGTTCAGTACCTTGTGGTACTCGAACGACATGAGCAAGCAATGGAAATTGAATGTCGTTTTCCACGTATATTATAATCAATTGAAAGCATCCATAAGGAGTGAACCTCGCATAACCCCGAACACTTTACAGAGGTTCCAACCTCTGATAAGGTTCAGTGTGAACCACCATTTTATATACCTAACCCCACACGCTGATGAGCACCAAGAACAAATCCAGTCCTACTATAAGATGACTAAAGAAGACCTGGAAGAGATCACCAAGGAGTGGTCGGAGGACCTCCTTGTTTCAGCAGACCTTGCAAAATTTTTAAACATCGACAACCCAAAAGCTGCGCAAGATACACCTGGGCCCAGTAGAACAAAGAATACAAAGGAGATGAAGAAGCCCAAAGAGGTTTAGGATATAAATAGTAGATCTGTAAGGACAAATTCCATTATGCCAGATGAAGAAGGTGATGACGAAGAAGGTGCAGAGTCTGAGCAACAACAATTCGAAGTACCACCACCCAGGGATGAAGCAGACTCATCCAAGAAAAGGAAGGTTTCACCTCTGAAGTCTTCCTCCAGAAAGAAACCAAGAACCCTTGTAACTAAGATGTGAACTGCCCTTACGTTGGATGACTTTGATTTCATTTTTGTAGTGGTCAATGATGCTTCAAAGGAAATAATAGAGAAGCATGAAGTGAAGCAAGAACAAATGTATAACCAGATTGATATCGTGCTCCAAAGAGTACATTAGGCACTCCAATCTAGTCGAGTAATCTCTACTACACCTCTACCAGAAGGAACAATAGAAGAAGGAGATGAATCAGTCCAGCTCTGCAAGATTGATGATACAGTCAAAGTACACCTTCGACGTGCTCAGGAAGAAAAAGCGCAGGCCACTCAGGCCCTCAAGAAGGCACAGGAAGAAATTATTGAGCAACGTCAAGCAGTGCAACAAGAGAAGAATGCTCTCCAAGAAAAATTTGAAGAAGNCCAAAAAGAGAAAGAGCAGTTGCTCGCGAAGCAGATTGAAATTGAAGAAGCAGTCAACAGAGCATTTCTCTATGTGACAGGCTTAGAGAAGAAGGACGAAGAGCCTATAGAGCGTCAAGTGATGAAGCTGGCTAAAGTTATTCAACATCTTCAACAAAGGGTCGTGGAACTAGATCTTTAGACCATACCACAAATCCGCAAGAAGTGCGCAGCCAACGATAATTGGACGCTCAGAGTGCAGTCGAGAGGATTAGAAAACTTGCTGGAGAATGCAAACAACTAAGTAACAAAAGCGCGCAGATATATGAACAACTATCTGAAGACCCAGAGTTGAAGAAACTGGAGTCCCAACTCCAGGAAGCGAAGTAACATGCAGATACAGTACATGCACAACTCAAGCTCTTGTCACCTATCGAGAGGATGAAGAGATCCCAGGAACAACGAACTGCCCAACAACTTGTTCTTACCATGCAGAATAGAGCGATGGAAGTCACCCAGAAACTCCAGTCGAGCTAGGAGGAGGCCTATATACTGTTTGAAGAAATTGAAGGCCACAAAACACTACTAGAACAAGTAGTTGTTATAGTCGAGCAACAATTGGAAGGGCCTATCAGCGAAGCGATTGTTCAGGAGTTCACTGAGCAAGAAGCAGTAGCACAGAGACAAGTCGAAGCAGCTCGAGCCAAGCTTGAGACATTTCAGGCAACTTTACCCAGATCTAAGTGACTCGGGATGAGTCACAGGTGAGTGTTGGGGCCTGTTGGCCCTTGACCAAGTTTGAGGAAACACTTGTTCATATTTGACCATTTTTGGAACTTCGACAACTTGTCAAAGATGGAGCGCAACGCGAAGCGGAGATCATGGAAGCTATACCCCTTTCTTGGGTCATTTTTGAGTTTTTGGGGATAATGTAATGGGTATGGGATGTCGGCCCATGGGTTTACCCATGTTTAGGCCTATTTTGTAAAGTATAAATAAGTAACTAGGCATTGTAAGAGAGGCAGAGAAGCTAAGTTCTAGTAAAGTCTTTGTGTATACTGTGTGACTGACTTGTAAAGATGAGTGCAAGTGCTATAAGTGTTGAGTGCATGGATTGTAAGAAGGCTCTGTGCTAGATCTACTCGGGGAAGGAGGATCTGGCGAGGTGCGCACAGATCTCTTTTCCTTTGCGGAGTACAAGTTTGATCTTTGTGCTATAATCAGATTGACCAAAGATAATAAAGAAGAAGAAGACTTTGTGGACGTAGCCCTAGGGTGGGAGTGAACCATGGTAAACCTGTGTGTGTGCTCGGTGCGTCGACCTAATGTGTTTGTCTCTTCCCATGTGTTGTGCTTTGATATGATTATGCTATGTGATTTTCTATGATATACTTAGATAGATCTACTTTTCTTTGTGCTTCTTAGATGTATGGATGTAGATATGACATATATGAAAGTGCTAAGTGCTAACTTAACCTAGATCTAAGTGAATGTTGCGGTGCTTTGCGCCATTTGTGGAGTGCCATGAGGGTTAAATATTGATGAATGATCTATGCTAAAGTGTTTGCTAAGTGTTAGAATCACAGATCTGTGTCCCAGCTAAGGCTGCAGACACCTGAGTCTTGCAACCACCCCTGCCTCTACCTCGGGTGAGACTTCATCTGCTTCGCAGGTGTTGCCGAAAGGGCTGGTAGTTAGGGTTTTTTTGGTGTGCTGTTGAAGTGTTGAACCCTGGGTTTGCTCCTGTGCCAACAAATCTGCAGGGATTTTGTTTTTTAAAGTAATAAATATTTGGTTAAAGTCTTTCACTTTTTCTTTAAGGTTCATTTTTAAGGTTGAGAGTTCCATAACCAAGACTTCCAAAGATTTATCATCTCCAAATTTTTCAAGAAAACAAGTTTCAAACTTGTCCCAAGAGATGATGGTCTGGGGATGTTGAGAAAAATACCATGCAGAGGAATTTCCCTCAAAAGTATAAGGAAATAATATGCACACTAGATCCTTGTGTTCAACACTCCTGAGTCTAATGGCCAACATAAATTTCTTGATGTGATCCTCAACAAATTGCTTTTAATCTGGATCAAATTTAGGTAGCCATTTCTCCATATGTTTAGGCAATGGGTGTTGGGGTCCAGGTACGACCACAACATCTTGATCAAGCCAAGGTCTGGCAGAATTATTTTGATTTTCCATGGGAGTTGGTGGTGTCGAAGGCTGATATGGTTCTGATGGAGAATTACCTTCGTTGGAAGAATCTCCTTCTAAAGAGGATGGAGAAGAATCAGGCGGGGAAGGTGGAATACCAGACCCTTTGACTCCAAGGATAGGTGTTTCAATAGGATTGGTAGTATTACTACCTAAAGGGTTTTCAGGCAGACTAGTGTGTTGAAGCTGTTGTTGGATATCTGTGAAGTCAAGGGGTTGATTAAGAGCCCTGCTAGGTTGTCTGATACGGGCTAAGGCACAATGCGTTCTTATGAGTGATTGACGAACAATTTCTTGGACATCGACTCCTTGAGGAACTGGTGTCACTGGTTCAATGGGGATATCAGGGTTGTCGTTTGAGGTAGTTTCTATTTCAAGTGTAACGTTATTGTTTGAGCGGATACACATTATGACAGGAGGGCGAGTGTGTGGGGGAGGAGTCTTGCGGCCTCCACGTGCCATCAATTAAATTCAGGCCCTTATTCTAGTGCCATTTGTTGACGGGCATAAATGACACACCGTGTTGGAAATATGGCTACAGCAGAGATGATGCAGATGATCAAGGTTGTCATTGATGGCAATCGATTGTTTATGGAGAACAGAGGCAGGAACATAGAAGCTGAAACACAGACGC
>SNQJ01S0143960.1:21237-43212 GCA_010110895.2 Picea sitchensis
TCAATAAAATAGAATAAGGCAGATGTAAGAAGACCTAATAGAAGCTTCCGCTTCTAGAAGGATCTTCCTCTAGATGTTTCTTTTGATAGACATATTTAGTATAAATAGGAGTCGAGGGTATGAGAGCCCTAGCATGGATATTATTGTAATAGAGATCTGCTCAACTGGAGGTTCCCCCCTCGAAGAGGCCCGTGAACATTGCTTTCAGAATCAAAGTGTTATTTCTGTTGTTATTCTTATATCATTTCAGTGCTATTGTGGTGATTGTTCTGGTTATATTGTCGTTATTCTGCCATTTCTAGCATTTTATTTCTGTTTTGCATACTTTTTATATCTGGTATATTACATTTTTTAATGTTGAATCAAAGTGAACATAGAATCTGAGTCTCTTTCAACCTCACCCTCTCTAGATATTTTATTCCTCAACCAAATCCTTTTCCTTGACCTTAAGGTGGAACATCTGGTCTTCCTCTCCAGAATATCATTTGGGAGAGATGAAAAAAGTAAAATCAAGTACTTAAACCATTAACATAGCTTATTCCCCTTGAACCAAATTAATAAGTATTCACCATAAAACAAATTATTATATGAAACTAAAACAAATGAACATCATAAACCTTTAATAATCTTGTCATGATACTATAAACAACGGTTTGAGACAAACATTATTGTTCCAATAATATTCCTCTATTCATATTTTCATCAATCAAATGATACACTACAAGAACTAGTATTTGAAGTAAACCTTATTTCTATGAGCATTGAAGTGGACTTAGATGTAACCAATAGAAAATTTGTTCATGAATTTAGAAAAATAAGTTAGATGAATGTTTTGGTTATGAATGTAAAGAATCTTGAACCATCTCTTCAGAATCAAATGAGAGATAAATTTCATAGAACGAAGGCAAGGTGAATTGAAATCTTGAGCATTTGTTGTTATTTAAAGATTCAATTTTTGAATATGACATTATCTCCCTTGAATCATTAGTTGTATAAATGTAATGAATCTTAGTTACATAAGATTATTTGGAGAAAGGTCCTAAATCAATAATAGTACTTTTATAATAACCAAATGTTAGACAAAAAAAAATACAATTACTAGGATTGAATTGTGCATTATGCAAATGCAAGACATGACCTAGCATTTTGAAGACCCAATTTTCAAATTTTCTTGAAATGTGGCCAACATATCAAATAATCACAAAAACATTCAAATTTTCTTGAAATGTGGCCAAGATATCAAATAATCACAAAAAAAATAAGTAATTTTGTTTAAAAGGTCTAGAATGTAGTAATAATATAGAGTAGGGCGTTATATTGAACAAGGAAAGATGGGTATCAAAGTATGATATTGATATCAAACTTGAAATGGGATCGATAATCACTCATCATGTTGATAGATAAATAAATAATTTCTTTCTATCCATTTGAGACACACATGCGATAGTAAATAGTTGGTACTAGTGCCTTCGAGTTTTAGAAACTAGGGTATCAATCCAAGAATAAATATTGCTCGAAAACTCAAACAAAATGGACAATTTGAAGCCATAAAATACTAATAATTGAATACATATAAGCCAAGCTTTTGATGAGTGGTTCTTAGAAACTATATTCATGTCCAGAGGGACTTGAGAAGTGTCAAAATACTAAATAGAGGTTATAGTTGAAGCCAAATGTCATCTCTAGGATTCAATTGGAATAGGACAATCATTAACTTGATCATACCTATGATTTCTTCCATTTGTGCACATGTAACAAGGTTCAATACGAGTACCTACATTCTTTCTAGGTCATTGCATTATATTGAAACCAATGATTTTCCAAAGTAGGAAATTGGATAAACTTGTAATATATAATAGGGTAAGTTAATCCAATAGTTAAGGAACACATCAATGGGACAAAATATTGCAGTGCATGATTGATAATAGTAAGGGCATACGGTTCAATATACTCTTGGAACCTCTGCAAAAAAATGTAAATAGAAAGAACTCCAACTCTTGGACTTTTTATTGATTGTAAGTAATGTTAGACCCAGTCAAATATCAAATTGGGTATGGAAATTGAGTATAGAGGACATATTAGAAATTGTGCCAATGAAAAGGTAACTTGGAGACAAACATCATATCATTATTGACTAAAGAAAAAATGAATTTAACTAGAACAAACTTAGAATCCCAATCAATGACTCACTAGGATATTGTATGCATGCTAATAAAGTCATTTGGTTTCAACCAAATCCAAATAGATAATATTAGGGAGAAAATATTACCTCTAAATATTCTTAAACCCAATAGAGATGTTACAAATCAACTACATTAGGCTACAAAATTGGAACATGAGGTAATCGAGACAAAATCCAAAACCACCACCTACCAGGAAAAGCTAAATTCCCCTCCAAAAAATTAAATTAAAAAATCCACCAAATAACAACCAAAATCATTACCATCATAAGTAGAAACCTCACAAAAAATTGTTCAACATAGAGACTCGCTACAAGAGTGAGGGAATGAAATGAAAAATACATGCATTTTCCACTTAAAATATCTGAAACAAACCACCATTGTTAGATTACATTGGACAATTATGATCAATACAAATATCATTAAAATCCATCTACGCTAAATGCACGATAGTGGATTATTTAATTAAAATCAATATAATCTCTTGAATATTCTACATGGGCCACCTATCATCCAATCCATAACACATTGAATTCCATGTAAATCAACACAATGATGAGGAATATGATACTGGAAAGATAGAAATCAAAATCGAGATAAATATGCAATGTTAACACTATAATGAAGTAAACAACTTATTCCACAAACATAACTTATGTAATGAGAGGATATTCCCCAAGTTATTTGTAAACTAGGTGTAAACTATAAGGGAATGTTTAGAAAACAAAGAAGAGTTTGATTTCAATTTGGGATAGAGGAGTTTTAAGGATTTGATGGGTAGAAGAGGAAGGATACCTATTATTGTCTTGGTATGGTTAGAACTTTCTTGTCATTACCATATCACTTTTATAAGTCACTATATATTCTCTAACAAGTAGTTCAAAAATGCTTATAAATTCAGAGGGGTTTAAGAGATTGAATGTGAGCATGGTTTTGAATAAAGGATTGCCTCTCTAGATAAGGATGATTATAGAGCAGGGTTGAAAGTTTATCCTTTTGATTTTTCCAATGATGAATGTGCTAATGAAGTTTATTCTTTAGTTTTTATCTAGTAAGATAGTTTAATATTCAAGTTGACCCATAAATGCAATAAAGTTAGTAATAGTTGGTATGATGGTGATGTAATGTACCTAGAGAGGATAATATGGGGTACCTAGGGAGGTACCCAAGGGGATAATTAATATAATGTGGCCATAATAATAGAATAGGTCAACTATGTAATTAAGAGGAAATACTATAATAATAAGGGGTCGTTGGCATAATATCCTTAGGAATACTCATGAGAAAGTATAAATCCACATGAGTATCATTATATTGGAGATGTGTTGGATTTTATTTTCTTGTAGAAAGAATGGCTTGTGGAGTGATTCCCTCCACAAGGAGTATTTGATGGTGCTATCCTACCTAAGGGTTCTTCTCTCTATATTCTTGGTGTTGTTCATGGTGAATGTTTTTATATCTTTGGTTTCCAGGGTTGTAATGTACCCAACCACCCATGCTGGGAAATGCCACTTAAAAATTTCATGCTCTGATACCAATTTGTAATGTCCCTCGACCACCCAAGATGGGGAAACGCCACTACTTCAAAACCAAACTGCTCATACATACATACATACATACTGCTATGACATACATACATACATACATACATACATACATACATATATATACATATATACATATATACATATATACATATATACACACACACACACACACACATATTGTTAGACAACTGAGAGGGGGGTGAATCAGTTGTTACTGTGCTTAAACAATTATACCCTTTTAAATTCTTTATAGAACACTCAATGACAATCACAATAATGCAACAATAGAATATTCAACATCAATCACACATATGAAATATACATAGACAAATATTTCCTGAGGAAACCCATAAAGGGAGAAAACCTCTTCTTCTTGATATGATAATTATTTTTTGTATATTATTATTCTTATGAGCACCAACTCATAATGAGGCTACCACCTCTGTTTTGCAAGCTGCTACTTGCTGAGAGCACCAACTCTCTGGTTTCTCTAGCACCCACTAGAAGGAAACACCAACTCCCTGAGTGTTCTAGTACCAACTGGATGGAAGCACCAATTTCCAGTCACATAGGCACCAACCTTTATATCAGAGAACCAATGTTCTCCCTTGCACCACCCTGCCACCTTGGTTTCTTTGGCTACAACCAGATGGAAGCTACAACTCCCTATGTTCAAGAAACCACTTGAAACTTGGAAGACAATAGTCCTCCCTAACACCTCCCAACCACCCTGATTATCAAAACTTCGTTACTGAAACTTATTACAGTGATATAGTGTTTATCAATAGCTTACCAGTCTCATCACTGTTCTACTGCACTGATATGCTTTGCCTGCATCAATGTCTTCCTTCTCACATTCTTCTTTGAGCTTTCTGTTCTTCTGGTCTGTTTCTGCACGTGCACCTCAACTTCCTCTACCTCTCTCAGATATGCATTTCTATTCTATGCCCTTCTCCTCTTCTGTGCACTTCAACTCTTTCCCACATCATGCTTTTAACCGCATCAATAACTCTCAACAACAACAACCCCCTCTTCTCTGTTATGCGTATATTTATTATCCCAATTCCTCTACCAAATTCTCCATGCAACTCATCATCTTCTTTGGTGGTTATCCTCAGTCTGTTTGTCATCAGTGGGTTATCTTGAGATTCTCTGCCTTCTCTGGCAATGCAAATCTTCATCTTCTCTGTCACAATCAAGCTTATCCTCTCTGTTATAGTTACAGTATTTGATGATTTTTCCATCTGTCAATCATTTCTATGTTGAGTCTTCATTCCACTGGCAATTACCTCAAGACTCTTCAGCTTCTCTGGCAATCACCCTGAAACTCCTCAAGTTTTCTGGATGATTTCATTACTACGTTCTGGCAGTTACAACCAGTCAATTATGGCTTCTTCAGCTCCTCTGTCAATCACATTAAGATTCTTCGAATTCTCTGGTAGATGTCATTAGTCATTTTCTGGCAGTTACTGTGAAAACCTCTGCGTGCTCATGCCTTTGGTGCATTTTCCTTATTTGAGAAAAACCACACAATGGGTGTTTAGCTCTTCTGGCTAAGCCCCTTCCTTTCACATGACCATCGACGGTGACCAAACGCTTATTCAAAAGGGCGCTTTGCAATTTCATGTTTCGTGAGTTTTCTTCGAGTCACTCTGACTCTTCCAACTCTCGATCATGAAATAGAGCCTAGCTACACTATCTCTTTCCCCTCACATGACCACCAATGGTGACCACTAGCTACGTCAATAAGCGCTTTATAATTTCGCACTTCGGGACATTGCGAACTTTGTGAATTCGCTCACCTATATTCTCCGAATTCTCGATCCCCGAATCGGTGAATTCCTCAGGACTAGATCTACGGTCCTCATTTCCCTTGCAATCAATGACTCAGATCAATTTTGTGACTTCACATTTCATGAGTTTTCACAACTCCTTCCTTTGGAGTTCCCGATCTACGAAACTCTGAAATGGAGCCTAGCTGCGCTAACTCCTTTACTTCTCTCTTGCTGATGTGACCACTAGTTGTGACCAGGGGCCAAGCACGAGGGTGCATCACGATTTCCTGACTTCATAGGCCTTTGTTGTGCCTAATCAATGATCCATGATCCTCATTGATCCATCAGTCTAGATCCTCCGCTCTGGGACTTCAGCCTTCGGGACTTTGGGAGAGTGTTGATGGTAAAACTCCCAAAGAAAAACTCCCAGAGTGACGTAACTGTTGCGTCACTCGATGATGTGTCATGAGCCAAGTGGTTTCCACATGTCACTCAGATTCGTAATATTCACATACTTGAAATGTCGAATCATCTTGACACTTGTCCCTTTCTAATTGTGCCATGTGTCCTTGATGACGTAGTCTACCATCTTTCCTTGCTGACATGGTCTGCCACATTCACCTCTTGGATCTGATGGCCCAGATTAGTCCTCGATCTAATGGCTCAGATCGTATCACGATTTCACGTTTCACGAGTTGGAAGGTTAGAGAACTTCCTTCCATTGACTTTCCAGTCAGCTAAATAATGATCTCTCGCCACGTGTCCTCCATATTGAACGATCCCTAGGATTTACATTTTGCGATATCTGCGGACTACTCAACGCAGTTCTTCTGATTCACAATTCTGTGAAACCGCTCATCTGCTGCCACGTATCCTCTTTGACGATGGACGGTCCCCTTGCTTTCGAGACTTTGTAAGCCCACTTCATCTTGCACTTAACAATCATGCACGTTCTTCTGGATCCAATGACAGTTGCTCCTCGCGCTCAGATCTGATGCCTGAGATATGTTATCCTTCTCTGCGTGCTCCTCCAGTCTGGACTCTGATCTAACGACCATCGGGAATTCAGGATGGGTGATCCAATGACCACTGTTTCTCTTCCTCCTGAGCTTACGCATCCTTCCATCCTAGAAGAATTTCTAAGTGTCAAAGGTTGTGTGACCTTTTCTCGTCCTGCGAGTCCTTCTCTTGGTCCTCGACTTCACTTCTGGAAAGCACAAGGCGCTATCTCTTCTGAGCTTTGATCTCTTCTCTAGATTTCTCTTCTATGTGTTCTTTCCATCAATGACAAGCGAATCATTGTTGTTCCTATAAACATGCCAACATATATAATGAAAATGTAACAGATATAGACATTCTGATCATACGCAGATTCATGTGGAAGTGACAATAAACACATACATGCAATAAACACAAACAATTCTGATAAACTTCAGACATATACTTAAACACAACATGTAATATTAATATAGAATTAGTACTTATATTTTTATGAGAAGACCACCAATTGCGTGCAGACCTTCCACAAACATATCAGCCTTAGACCACACTGCTCCAAGATATCAACAGTGGGTCACCCCCGAGATGGGACTAAACTCCACCCAGGGCAAATGAAATCCTAGGCTAGGATGAGACTATGGAAAGTTGCACAATGAAATAGGAAGGATTCCCTCCAAGGAGCCTACTTATTCCCACCGCTCATAGACTCTCATTGCCTACATGCCTGTCCCACCCAAGGAATATACACCTTCATTGTTTCACAATCTATTGACTGCTCCACTTCCCTTCCAGGGCTTCAACAACAGGTTGGATCAAGAATTCTTAGAGCTCTATACCTATTGTTGGAATCTCTCCAGGAAAAATCACTTCCCTAACAATATCTCTCACTTGGAGAGAGTTTCTCACATGCCTGACAACCTACTTCTTCAACCACAGGCCTGGCAACCTACCTCTTCAAACAACAATAGAAAAATTGGGTAAGGCAGGGTACGGGCTCAACAAAATACCAGTGCGTGCAATTTACAAAGATTCACGATGGTAGAGGGTTCAACAATGGTGGAAATTGGTTGATTGCGTGCCTGCTCAGTCCGTGAGGGAATGGGTGCATGGGAAGGATGGAAAGAATGGCCAGTATCATGAGAAAACTCCCACAACGATGGAATTTCCCACATAAATATGCATGCGTCCTGGATGAGACTTGTCTCTCTAGGAGCTCATTCCTCTCCACTTGGAGTTCGTCCCTCTCCCCAAAGGAACTTAGGATAACAAGGTTTATTTCCCAAGATTTAGTATTTTAGTAAATACATTATAATATTCCCTTGGGTTAAGCCCTCAAGCTTAGCCCCTTTTTCCTAGCCTCTCAACCCCCTTCCCTTTCCCTTCCTAGTGGAGCTTATTCCCCCATTACTCTTTCTTCATGGTTAGTCTACACACAACGATGTATTTTTATTAATGATCTGCATAATTACATATGCAAAAATAGGCTCATTGGGCTTAGCATTTAGGCTTTCCCAACTAATAAACACATAACCCTCTAGCTTATAAATACTTGTCTCACCAGCCTATAAACTTCATTCAACATCATTATAATTCAGTAGGGGATCGACCTTGGGGTATTACAATCCCCTCCCCTTATTTATGCACTGTCCTCAGTGCATCATATTTACATATTACATCAAGATTTTCAAAAATATTCAAAAATATGCAGCTGTTCTGCCTACATAGCATCTTCATGATCCCAAGTTGCATCCTTAGGACCGTACCAGGTCCATTGGACCTTTACAAGCCCTATGCCTCAATTTCGGAGTTGTTTTATTTTATGGTCCATAATGCATACCAGATGCACTTGAAAAGTGCTTTCTTGCTCCACCTGGATCACATTCCAATCAATAACATGATTAACATCATGTATATATTTCTTAAGCAATGATACATGGAATACATTATTTATAGAAATAGAAGCAGGTAATGTAAGCATGTAAGCTACTGGTCCAATCCTCTCTAGGATTTCAAACGACCCACAATATTTGGTTGCTAACTTGGAATAGTTTCCCAACTTCAGGGAACTTCTCTTGGCCTTCACCTTCAAGAAAACATGATCACCCACTTTAAATTCCTCGTGGGTTCTACCCTTGTCAACATAGATTTTCTTCCTGTCTTGGGAAACCTTTAAATTCTGTTTAATCTTTGACATCTGCTCTTCCATTTCCCTGAGTAACTCTGGCCCAACTACTGCTCTATCTCCTGGGTTATCCTAGCTTACTAGTATGTTGCACTTTCTGCCATAAAGTGCCTCAAATGGGCTAATCTTCAGTGGTGCTTGGTACCTGTTGTTATAGGAAAATTATACCAAGTGTAGATAATCTTCCCATTTAGATGGTTTGTCCATCAAATGCATCTTTAACATATCCTCTATCACTCGGTTCACCCTTTCTATTTTCCCATCAATCTCGGGATGATAAGCTGTGTTGAAGTTCAGATTTGTTCCGAACCGTTTGAATAATCCCTTCCATAAATTTGAGGTAAACTTTGGGTCTATGTCAGACAAAATTGTCTTGGGGATGCCATGCAAGCATGCTACTTCCCTCATATAAATATCATCAACATTGGTTGCCTTGTGAGTAACCTTCATAGGAATGAAATGGGCATCTTTGGTAAGCTTGTCCACCACCACCATGATAGCATCATATTGCTTGCTTGTTCTGGGAAATTTGGTGATGAAATCCATTGTCACCACTTCCCACTTCCACTCAGGAATGGGCAATGGTTGCAACAACCTAGCTGGGTGTCTATGCTCAGCCTTGACCTTTTGACACTCCAAACATTTAGCAATGTACTCAAAAATATCCTTCTTCATGCCTGGCCAATAATATTGGCTCTTGACTGCTGCAACTGTTTTTTGATATCCTGGTTGTCCAACATAAGGTACATTATGCATCTCTTTTAAAATCATACTCCTCAATTCAAGAGAATTGGGTACATAAATTTTGTTCCTGTACAAGAGAATTCCATCAATTCCCAATTCATAATCTTCAACTTTCTATTGCATTTTACCTTGCTACAATTTTTTTACCAACTCCATGTACTGCAAATATGCTTTTGCAGCCTTAGAAATTATACCCTTAAGATTAGTTTGATACATGTTAATGGTTGTAGCATGCAATTCATGCACTCTCTTGCTGAGTGCATCAACCACTTTGTTATCTTTTCCTTTGATGTGTTTAATATCAAAGTCATACTCACAAAGGAATTCCAACCATCTACTTTGCCTGGCATTCAAAATTGGTTGATCAAAAAAGTATTTCAGACCATTATGGTCTGTCCTCAAATCAAACCTCTTTCCCATGAGGTAGTTCCTCCACTTCTTCAAGGCATGCACTATGGCTTCCAACTCCAAATCATGAGTGGCATAAAGCCTCTAATGCTATTTCAATTTTATGGATTCAAAACATATCAAAAACCCATTCTGACTGAGGACTCCACCAAGTCCTTCTTTGCATGCATCAGTGCAAACTAAAAAATCTTCATTGGGATCAACAATCATCAGAATTGGAGCACTAGTTAATAACTGCTTCAATTGTTGGAAGCTCTTTTCACATTTTGTTATCCATTGAAACTTCACCCCCTTCCTTTGCAAGGAAGTGATTGGGTGAGAAATTCTCGAAAACCCTCCAATGAATATTCTGTAGTGGCCACCTAGACCCATTAAGGATCTGAATTCTCTCACATTCTTAGGTGTTTTCCACCCTTCAATATCCTCAATATTTTCAGGGTCCACTGCTATCCCTTCTTTGGATATGATATGCCCCAAATAGTGAATTCAATTTTGATAAAATGAGAACTTGCTCAATTTTACATACAACTAGTGCTCTCTTAACACTTGTAACACCATCCTCAAATGATGCTCATGTTCTTCTTCTGACTTGGAATATACAAGGATTTCATCCAAAAAGACAATGACAAACTTGTCTAAATATTTCCGGATAACACCATTCATTAAGAACATAAAAACAATTAGTACATTTGATAACCCAAATGGCACCATTGTGAACTCATAATGACCATACCTTGTCCTAAAGGAGGTCTTGCTGACGTCTTCATATTTGATCCTTACTTGATGATATCCTGAACTGAGATTAATCTTTGAGAATATCCTTGCATCCTTTAACTGATCAAAGAGATCATCGATCCTTGGAAAAGGATACTTGTTCTTTATAGTCACTTTTCTCAATTGTCTGAAGTCAATGCACAATCTCAATGTCCCATATTTCTTCTTCACGAATAAAACTGGGGCGCCCAAAGGTGACACACTTGGGCGCATATACCCCTTCTTCAAAATCTCTTCAAGCTGCATTTGCAACTCCTTCAACTCTGGTGTACTCATTCTGTAGGGAGTCTTTAATATTGGAGCTTCTCCAAGCATCAAATTTATAGAGAAATCAATATCTCTCTTTGGGGGTAGTCCTGGTATCTCCTTAAACACATCCTCAAAATATTTCAGGGTTGCATGATCCTCCAAATTTGGCACCTTATCCTTAGGTGCTTCCTCCATGTGAGCTGCAAATAATTGGAAACCTTTCCTGTAACACTTCTTCAGCTGCATTGTTGAGATATCTCGGAAAGTAACTGCCCTAGGAATTCCTTGGGCTGTTATTGGGTTCCCTTCCTCATCCAGGCAAGTAAATTCCTTGCTATGACAGTCTAAGACAACATGGTGTTGGTCCAACCAATCCATACCAATCCGACAGTCATATGAACCCAACAGAAGGATGTTCAGATCTTCCTTGGTACTTATCCCATTCATGTCAACTGGATATGATTTAACCAACTCAACAACTTTTCTCTTGGCTCTTGTAGCCAACTATACCAACCAAGATTTATCATGCTTGCTTCTTGGAAAAATAAAAATTTCCACAACTTTAGGATCTATGTAACTATGACTAGTTCCTGAATCTATCAAAATAGTAAAGGCATGGTTATTGATCATACCTTCTACTTCAATCATGTGTGATTGAAACTCTTATTGCTTGTTTTCGAGGGCTGCATAGATCCTTGGAACACTTCTTCCCATGTCCTCCACTGTTTCTGCTTGCTGTACATTGTGGACAACTCTCACTTTGTCACTTTTGTGAGAATAATCTCTATACTAATGGTCTCCTTTACAACCCCAACATTGAAAGGGTGTCTGCATTGGCCTTTTCCCACCTACCTTAGCCATTCTATGCTCTCTAAAATATGGCTGTCCTTGAGGACCGTGTCTAAAAAAGAGTGGCTTGTTCCCCTTTTGGATTTGTTCCCTTTCAAACTTCTTCTTATCCTCCCAAGCCTTATGGAAAATAGGATTTCATTTTTTCTGATCATATAAGAATTTTTTTCTCCTTATTGTTTCCTCCAAAGTCTTGGGATCATCATATTGAATCTTATCATTGATGAAAGATGGCAGCCTGCTCAGGTATCTCTGGATCTTAACTGTTTCATCCTTGATGAAGGAGACACACTTCAACAGTTCTAAAAATGTCCTTCACATTCATCAATAGTCATGCTACCCAGTTTGAGTTCAAAGAAATCTTTCATATTTTTGTCATAATACCTCTTGGTCAGGTATTTCTTCTCAAAATGCTTCTTGAATTCCTTCCAAGTCACATTTTTCTCTCTGATGTGCTGCACTTTCACAAGATGATCCCACCACATGGATGTCTTTGTTTTCATCTCACAGATAACAATTCTTCATTCTGCATGAGAAGAATAGTTATGCAATTGGAAGTACTTTCTCATGCCCAACAACCATGTCTCAACATATCCATCCTTCTTGTGTTCACCATCAAAAGTGGGAGGTTTGATATTATTCATTTCTCCTTTCAATTCTTCCACCCCATACCTCTTATTCTTTCTGACAGGGGATGGACTTGATTTGTTGTGTGCTCTCCTATGGGAATGCTTTCGGGAGTGATGGTGATTTCTGCTACCACTCCTTGATCTTCATTTTTCCTCAGGGGTCCCGTGGCTTCCTGATTTGTTGGAGCCACTCTCCTTATCCAACTTATTTTCAATTCTGTCTAGGATTTTCATTAAATTCATATTGAATTCTTCTTGTTGTTCCTTGGCTTTTATAAGCCTCTCATTATCAGTCATGTGGATCTGGACATCTGTCTGCAATTTTATGAGGGTCTCAGCCATATTTATGCCTTCCTCCTTTCCTCCTCCATGTCCATTGGAGTTGGTTCCTTCCATACCCAAGTAGACATTCAACCCTCTGATTTCATCCTCTTCACTATAGACTACCTGTGTATCATCCATCACTCTACACTCTGTGTTGATTCTGATCTGACAACTATTAATTCTGCAAAAATGTGCAACCAACATAACTTTGTCAGGCTAACTGTTCTTAATAATTTCATCAAAAGACAAACCATTCTAATTCATTAATATATATCAGACTTATTTTCTGCTGATTTCCTAAGAAATTGATTGTTTAGATCCAATTTATGGGTGAACAGTTATCTTATAATGTTCTATACCTTTCCAATACCTGCTTCCATGCTCATTTCCGAGTTTTGAGCAGGAAGTTATGGATACTTGAACACTTGTCTTTTCAATGATGCAATCATGTACATGGATTCTTCCAATCAAAGTCGCATTGGCTCTTGGATCCATGCTGGATCCCTTCTTTAGGTTTACATGCCTTCCTTACTTCTTTAGGTGTAGGTCTATACAATTAAAAACTCCACGGGCTCCTTCTCTAAGCCCTTTTTCTATTCTTAAAACAACATTTCGGGTGCTAGCCCCTTTCCTTCGGCCCCCAAATTCATGTGACCACGGGCTATGACCTAGCACTAACAAATAGGAATTTATCCTGTGCTTCGGGCCTCCGGGGCTCTGGAACTTTGGGGCTTCGAAGGATCTGTCTCTATTACAATACAATTCCCCCGAACGCCTATTCTCCGAATACTTGAAGGACATAGAGATCGACGGTCCTCATTCATTGTTTAGATCTACGGTGGATAGGAGCTTCGGGACTCCAGTCTTCAACGATTTCCAAATCACTTCTCTACAAATCTCCTGAAGTGCCGACTCACTGGAGATCCTCTCTCTTGCCTCCACGTGTCATATCCTGATAAACAGATGAGATTAACTCTGACCTTCAAGAGTTCGCCACTCACAACAATATGCAACTCAATTCCTTCGGAGTACCACTCCTCCAGACTATGGGATATGATGCCACGTGTCCTCTATGAGAAATGATCAAGATGGACTCTGACCTTCGGGCCTCCAGAAGTCCTTGACCTAAACTATTTATGCTTTGAATCCTCCAGACCGCAGGATCTACTGTCGCGTGTCCTCTCCCAGATTCTTCTTGGCTAAAGGAAAATAGACGAGAATCTCACCTTATGTTTATAGCCAACAAAAATAACATCCTAACTCACAAGTATTAATTACAAGTGCTTAGGCTAGTCTTTTATCAATAAAAATCTTGCTGGAAATTTACTTTTTATGTAATTTTTTGAATATAACAGTTGATGAAATAAATGTAAAAACAAAATTAAAGTCGCCAAGATGATAATCAAGACAGATGAGACATAAATCAATCCTTTATTTCATTCCAATTCACCAAAGAGTCATTCTTTTACAAAATTTCATGCATAAATTTAGGACCAAAGTCAAACTTAGACATACCCGATGGAACATACAAAAGGACCTCTGATAGAAAATAAAAAATTGAACTCTAAAAGATGGATCAACTTGCCACAAATTGCTGCCCACTCAACTCTGCAGAATAGTCTTTGTTAGTAATGAAAACTAATTCACAAACAAACAAGTCTACACAGACTATCAAAGATATATCAACACCTCTGAAAAACAAGTGTCTGAATGATGCAATTCAGCCCCGAATCTTGTTTTCTACAATAAGACCCTGCTATCATAAAAATAATTAGTCTTGTGATAAATTAAGGAATGAATGAAAACTGAACTATCTCAACATAAACTCAAAGAGTAAACCTTAGTATACTTCTCCTTCTATCTTCCTCTTGTTCCTCCCTTTCCTTTTTCCTTTAAGAAAATCAGAATTGGTTGAGGTAGTTGAACCACCTCATTAGTTAAGTTAACTAAAGATTCAACCAACTTTTTAGTTAAGGGGGAAACGTAATAATCATAATAAGGGTTATAAATAAATAATAGCTAGTAGGTGGGATCCCTTGTGACTCCCTTTAGCTCATAACAATCATAACAAAACTAGTTAGTTAAGAAAAACACACCTCCTTGTGACTCCCATCATCATATTCACATTTGACAATTTAGCTCATGATATTTGAAATTATTTTCAAAAACATATTACTCATATATCCAAAAATAAAACATGTTGTCCAAAAATTCCTGAAGTCAACTGTCATCAACAATAGATAAAATAAAAACTAAAAAGCCATATTTCCCACTCTGAGATGCAATCTTTCCTTGATTGATGTTGTCACCTTTCGATTTTCCTGAATTTACCTTTGGCTGCACTGAGACTTTAGGCCTAATATCGCTGATCATGTGGGAACAATCGTCCCTCAAATGCATCCGGGAACACACATATTTGTTAGATCCATTGGAGGGTGAGGAAGGGGAAGGAATGGATTTTCCTTTGTCAAGGGCATGGTGGGCCTTGGTTTTCAACCTTTTGCTAGCATGAGAGGACTGCACTGGTGAGTGAGTAGGGGCAGCTTGAACAATGGGGTTAATAGGTGGGGGAGTAGGTAGGGATAAATTGGGCCAGCCACAGTGTTGGGAGACTATCGGGTGGACAATCTCTTGCCATCCTTCGTTTTCAGGAACCTCAGGTTGCAATGAGACATGAGGGGGAACAAGGATACCAGGGGCTTGTGGAACTTGGAAAGGAGGCCTTTTAGGCCTAGGTTGGACCATTCCTTGCCCAATCTAATTGAAAAATCTAGCCTGAAACAACTGGACAAGCTCTTGTGAGTCAACATCAAAATGTATGGAGAACCTTGGCCTTCTTGGGCCTTTGTTCTAGTTATATCTCCCTTGGTTGCCTCGACCATGGCTACCTCGGCTGAAAAAAATCATTCCTGCATGCATGATTGATTAGAAAATAGTCTTTTAAATAACCATACATGATAACTCTTTAAAAATATGAAATATATTTTGGCTCAAAAATATATCAGACCCATGCAATCCAATCCATACAAATTGTTTGTCAATGAGCATGGGGTGAAAAAAGGGTTCTGGGATATGTGAGGGGTTTGTATTGAGAGAAACATGATATAATGAGGGGGAAAAGAACACAATTACTACTCAAAGAAATCAAACAATCAATTGTAATGCAAACCAAACAAAACATCATTGTAATCCAACCAAGACACTGCTACTTCCAACTGCTTCGAAACAATTTTTTTCTTGATTGTAATCAATTTTAGAACAAGGAGTGAGAAATGAATTTTGGAAGGTGAAGGGGTTGTAATTAGCGAAATAATGGTGGGAAAGAGAGCGGGTATTGTTCATAAAATTAATTAAGTAATCCATAAAACCATTCTGTAAAAAGAAAAACACCAACCAAATCAACACTCTGTCCCAATAAACAACTACTATGTATAGCTCAAACAACCCTGTGCATTAGCTAGCTCGTTGTTCATAATCAAATATTTAACACAACGTCATCAAAAAAGACAGTATTCATTCCACAACAATCTATAGGGGAGCTCTATTCCTCTTATTTATCCATTCAATTATTTAAAAAAATTCCCAAATGCATAAACAATCATTTATTTCCACTCTGTCCATCATCTAAAATCAACCTATGTTCACAAATATTTCAACCATCAAATACAACTCAAAGGTCTTGCTCGATTATGTCCTTTAATTCATTTAATAATTTAATTTCAATGAGATTATACTGTCATAACACCCGTTCCTATCACTATTAAAATGAAGGATACTCGTTAAACATACACAATGGACAATCAACTCAATAATCCATATTTAAATTGCAAATATCCTGACTTGCCACTTAAACACACATACAACAATCACCACTTCAACTCACACAAGTGTATTTATGAGACTGTACAGGTCCAATTTCCTTGACTCTAAAACATTCAAAATTCTGGGCTATCCATCCAACACAAAGAGGCATCAACAACAAGCCCGATTTTACGAAAATCGAACAAATTGCAACAAGCCATGTTCAAAAACTCGTGACTTCCTCCAATGGCAAAATCAATTAATATTGATAAAAACATAGTGGATACCATGGCATAGTTACCATAATGCAACATTCCCTTTTGAAAATTTTAAAACACACAATCACAATATCATTAACTCAACCTATCGTGTCGAGCTATCAATCCAACACAAGAAGACAACATACATAAATGTTCAAATCAATCAAACTGCAATCAAAACCATATTGTGTAAAACCCAGGCTCATCCTTGACGACACAATTGAATAACCATACTTATTACAGTGAATGGAAATGTCATAAACACTCTGATTCCAATGATCATTAGGCCTTTAAAAACACATAGTTACAGTAATCATTGACTCATGCTATAGGAACGCCACTCATACCAATGCATCAAGCCTGAAGCGTCATTGTGCATTAATCAATTTAAAACAGTGTCAGGTTATCAATTCAATTATAATAGCCATTGCAGTGACTAGAAAACAAAACCGACACCACTGTCACATAATCAACGGGCGAGCCAGTGATTCATTCCATCGACAACACACCACCAGTCCAACAATACACCCGACAGTACATAATAGTCCCCTCTATCAACACATGGACTTGAGGGAGCAAGGGTTTGCTCTGTGGATTAACATAGGGAAGCTATAGTCGATTTTTCTTGATGGTAAAACCCTCTGGGACCAACGTCATACACACAAAGAAAACCATAATTCACGTTGTGGACAAGGTGACAAAACTTTGGACAAGAGAAGCCATGAACAGAGGAGCAAAGCTCCATTTGAGCCTTGCAACGATACTTAGCACACATGGGGTATAACCCTCGTGGCTTCCCTAGTCAACCAACTACAATGCTGTGGTGAAAATAGAGTTGAGAAGAAGCAATATAACCCACTGCGCAACTATTGGAAGCATGAAGTAACCCCAATACCCAAGTGAATAATGCGCAGTGATATAGGGCGTTTCAAATTCATTGAAATCCCATGAGAGCCAAGACTAGGTATGGTGATACAATGCGTGAAGGCGGTCATCTAGTCTAGACCAAATGGAACCCTCCACTAAACCGACAAGGATGACAGAAAGCATTTATGGTTGTTGATACTCAGAACGACCCAATACACTGTAACTTCAGGAATTATCATAGAGAAAGCCACCAACAAAGCATTCCAGAAAAATCACAATTCCACACAGTTTCCATACTCAAGGAAAGCACAAACCAATACATTCGAGCCAATATCCATTTCATAACTAGAGAAGAGTCATGGATGGTAAAAAAAAGACATACCTGTAATCAAAACACCTTAAAACACGAGTTGGTCGAGCGGTTCCTCTCTTCTAGGAAGTCAGAGCATAACCAAAACAACAAAGTTGAACAATAGCCCGATTAGGGTGGCGGCCATCGAAGGAGTAAGGGTGATGTGTAGTAAATTCATGCCGCCTCCATTCATAGTCCATTAATTCCTTAGTACATGCCATCAATATTTCCATTAACATAATTAATCAAAACATCACCCATTAAAACCAATAGCGCGACCCATACCCAACTTATGCCATAACATAATCACCATTACATATGACTTAATCAAATCACATAACCATTAGCATATATCACTTTGTCAAATGCGCCACCCACATCCTATCCTTCCAAAAAATACCATATGCATATTAACCATATAACTCAATCAAATCGCATAACCATTAACTTTCTAGCTAGGATTTAACCATAATCATTTTGATGATTCATGTGTGTAGTGTAGTATATTTGTGTAGTTAGATCCCTTCTCCTTTTGCATTTGTTATATTGTTTTTGCCCTTTTCCAACCGCTTTTTAAGTATTGTTACTAACATGTCTATTGTGCAGGTGTCCCAAGAACAAATAGTAATGGTATCAATGAATAACATAGGCCGTAGCAACATAAAATTATAGCTTATGACATAACATGCCTTATTCATCATTTACTTGTCGCACATAGAACCAACACATCATAAGCCCGATCCATAACCAATAAAAACAACATCTCACCAACCATGTAAGCAATGTTGAACAACAACACGACCATTAAATGAGAGCTAGACCTGATCTCCAATCTACAAGGGGGTCCCACCTACTAGTATTATTTATATGTTGGCTTATAATAATAGGATATAGCAATACTTTGTGGGCTAAAATTCGTTGCGATTTTAATCGTCAACAAACTAGCGACTCCATAGGGAAATTTGTTTTCAACATATTTAGTACTTAGAACTCATGGTTTCGCAGACCAAAATCAGTAGATCAAGGAGATATGAGCAGTAAGATTATGCATCAGGGGGAAGTGAGCGGATTTAATGGAAAAATGACAGGAAATTTGGGAATAAATCATGAAAAATGGTAAGTATGAGGGTTTTTTAACACTGTATGCATAATCATTTAACCAGAATCTGCTCTTTACTTCAAGGAGAAAATCTTTAGACTTGCTCAAAAAAAAATCTCAATGGATGAAGAAATGGCAAGAAGAAGCGAGAGATAACCGGTCCTCTTTATAAAACAATAGTGAAAGCAGATAACAAATTCAAGTATGCTTCAGGGGAAACATCGCAACAACTGTGTAAGCTTTATTGTTATTGACTAACAATGCCTGGCAGGAGTGTCACTGTGGTAGAACCGATCCAATCATCCTATTTGACCAAAATAACTAGAACATAGCGAGCAATAAAATTATGACAGAAATAATTTTGCAAAAATCAACCAGCAGAAATTAATGACAGGAAGTAAAAGCAGTAGGAAAAAATAAAACAGAAAGTAGAAATCAGACTACTGTAAAGCAGAAAAGAAAAATCACAAAAAGGAAAATAGAACTAGGCTACTAGTTTACAGAAAAACCGAACAACATTAGATATTTTCTCGTTGGTCCCTCACAATGTTTCAAGTGAGAACCGTTAGTGTTGTAGTAAAAAAATTGCTTCAGTAAATACCATAGAATGCAAGAGTTAGTATCCAGGACAAAAGAAATTATGAAAGGACCCAGAATTAACACTTGGAACTCTAAGGTAATTATCAGCCTTTTAACGCATATGATTAGATCATCAAGATATATATGGATGTTGATCAATTCATCAAGAGTAGTGTGGATAGGTCTTTTAAAAGTGGTACTTGCATTAGATAGGCCCAAAGGTAGGCATTTATAAGACATAGTACCACAATTAGTGATAAAAGTTGTTTTGTGAACATTTTCCCTTTTTACCTTGATTTTATTGTAACCCAGAATTTCGTCAAGTAAGGGTTTCAACTGTGACTCTACAACCCGCTGCAGAATTATCCCTATATTGAGGGGGTTGGGGAGAAATATTTCTCATAATAGCTTGACTGAAGGCGTGAAAACTAAAATAGTTTCTAATGCGATCAGTGACCTTAGGCACCCAATTTGAAACCCACTCAAAGTGGGATGGGAAAATGATCCCAGCCTTTAAGAAAATTCCCAACTCCCTTTGAACAATTGCATTAAGTGCAGAGTTAACAAGTCCTTGTTTTTTCATAACTGATTTCATGCTTTCCTTGATGGGAATAACATTCTGTAGGAGACCAGGATCAAAACCATGAATATCCTCATAAGGCCAAGCAAAAACCTTTTGAAATCCACAAAGTAGCTTGGCAAAATTCATTACTTTTTTATTAGAACATTGGATACCTATGTTATCGTTCGTTGAAGATTCAAGTGCCCTGATGTTCAAGGGGATGGTTTCACCCACCTTCATTCATAACTCCTCTTCTTTAAATTTTTCTTTATTGCCTACATCACTCGATGAAAATGAACTCTCAAGAGGAGTCAAGCCCCCATGAATCTTATTGTTTGCTATGGATATAATCTCCTCAGGATTAAAAGGTTCATCTTGAATGAAAGAAAAAATGCTCTCATCGTTAGGGAGGGCCTTCCAAGATCCTACATTGTCAGGGATATATGAACAATATAGAGATTGAAAAGAACAATCAGGCTTGTGAGACAGAATTTGTTGATTAGGAGAAGCTGCAAAGACAGATAACCGATCAACCATTGAATTCAACTCCCTCCTAATATGAGTGATGTTGAAAGATAAAAGGTTTGAGGTAAGTGCCCAAAAATTTTGGGTGTATCGTTCCATCATCTTGTTTCTAGGAGAGCATATCTTACGTATCAGGTTCACAACAAACTCGGAATCTCCAAAAACTAAAAGGTGACCACAACTAAGCTTAAGGGTGTTTTCAATGCCTAATAATAAATCTTCAATTCAACGACATTGTTTGTACAAGCAAACTCTAACCTGTAAGACAAATTATGAATTTTCCCTATAGGGGAAACCAATATAATGTCAGCCCCATTACCTTCATTAGAGTGTGAACCATCAAAGTGCATGTGCCACATATCATCATTTAAATTGATTTGTTCCAAAGGAATATTATCTTCCTTAACAAATATGGAATACACTCCTAGGTCCTCTTCGATATAGTTTATGCTAGACTGTGGAACACTCTCTATGTAGGGTGAAATCCTTCCCTCCCTAAGGAATACAATGTTCTTACCATTCTGAGGCACGGATATATGCATCCTGTCAAGTGAGAGGTATTCACCTGTTAAGGCTTGCCAATCCCTTCCCAAAATGATTGAATAATTGCTTACACGCATATCAATTACCTGAATACTGAGCATTGTCCTTATTTCATGATGAGCGCATAAAACCAAGGTCACATCCTTAATCTCACCTATGGTTGTTTGTTGTAGACTATTATAGGAGAGCATGCTTCTGGCGTTTTCATTTGTACAAGACAAGCCTAGCTCTTTCATAATAATCTCCGACATCACACTTGGGCCCGAACCACCATCAATGAGGCAACAATGGGCAATATTATCCATAATATTTACAGAAATATAAAAAGGGGGATTTTTTACAGGGTATCTAAAGTTATGTACACCTACTTTATTTACAGAAGAATCCTCTGCGTTTACCTCTTTAGAAAGATTGGCTACAACGAAAGATTTTCCTTCCATGAATTGTTTCATATGCATTTGTTGTTTAGGGACGAAAACCATGTCTAGAAGGGTTGCATCTACTTTGGTGTTGGACAAATGATTCAAGATATTGTATTTGGAAGAGGGAAGAGGGGGAGTGATTCCTTGACTCTCAGGAACCTTAATAACTTGGAGAGTAGCAGTGGTTGAGAATGAGCTCGGGCTAGAAGAACTGTGGGGAGGATCAAATTTTCCCTTGGGAGCATAGGCTTTGTTCCTAGTATTGACGACCATGACATCTTCTGGATCTGCAAAATCTAGGACAA
>SNQJ01S0143960.1:43222-62141 GCA_010110895.2 Picea sitchensis
CCCTCAGCTCTCGCAAAACACTCAGATAAAACTAAACATCACATTTGTATTGAAGAAACCAAAATCCTTTCCAGGATAGATCACTATCACAATAGGAAATTCAGAGAAGCAATCGAAATTGAAAAACAACCTAATAATCTAAATAGAGATGATGGATGGAAAATTAGTCAAAATTGGATCCCCACCCTAGCCAATATGAATAATTCTAAATATTAATTTATAAACATTGTCCAGTCGGCTCTTTTTAAATAAAAATTAATAAACAAACAAATAATTAATTAATAAACAAATAATTAATTAATTAAACAAACAATTATAATTTCTAATTTTTTTATAATTATTGATTTCATTTTCAGTAAGTCGGCTCCTTACAAAAACTTTTCAAGTATTTATATACCTGTTTTATCCTTTTTTCCTTCATTTTTCACAAACTCTTTCCTGATGATGGACCACACTAGTTTGGTCTGAAACGTCGAAAATAAAAAAACCTATGCGATGAATTCGAAAGAACTCTCTGATAAAAACAATGGTCGCAAAAGTCTTAGAACAGAAATATGAAATGATCTTACTCAAGAATTTTTAGATTCTGCTTGGCTAAATAATAATAGACGGGAATCTCACCCTATGTTTATAGCCAACAAAAATAACATCCTAACTCACAAGTATTAATTACAAGTTCTTAGGCTAGTCTTTTATCAATAAAAAGCTTGTTGGAAATTTAGTTTTTATGTAATTCTCTGAATATAACAGTTGCTGAAATAAATGTAAATACATAAGTAAAGTCACCAAGATGATAATCAAGACAGATGAGACATAAAGAAATCCTTTATTTCATTCCAATTCACCAAAGAGTCATTCTTTTACAAAATTTCATGCAGAAATTTAGGACCAAAGTCAAACTTAGACATCTTCGATGGAACATACAAAATGACCTCTGACAGAAAATAAAAAACTGAACTCTAAAAGTTGGATCATCTTCCCACAGATTGGTTCCCACTCGAATCTGCACAATAGCCTTTGTTAGTCATGAAAACTAATTCACAAACATACAAGTCTACACAAACTATCAAAGATAGATCAACACCTCTGAAAAACAAGTGTCTGAATCATGTAATTCATCCCCGAATCTTGTTGTCTACAATAAGACCCTTCTATCACAAAAAGAATTAGGCTTGTGATAAATTAAGGAATGAATGAACACTGAACTATCTCAACACAAACTTAAAGAGAAAACCTTAGTATACTTCTCCTTCTATATTCCTCTTGTTCCTCCCTTTCCTTTTGCCTTTAAGCAAATCAGAATTGGTTGAGGTAGTTGACCCACCTCATTAGTTAAGTTAACTAAAGATTCAACCAACTTTTTAGTTAAGGGGGAAAAGTAATAATCATAATAAGGGTTATAAATAAATAATATCTAGTAGGTGGGACCCCTTGTGACTCCCTTTAGCTCATAACAATCATAACAAAACTAGTTAGTTAAGCAAAACACACCTCGTTGTGACTCCCATCATCATATTCACATTTGACAATTTAGCTCATGATATTTGAAATTATTTTCAAAAAAATATTACTCATATATCCAAAAATAAAACATCCTGTCCAAAAATTCCTGAAGTCAATTGTCATCAACAATAGATCAAATAAAACTCAAAAGCCATATTTCCCACTCTGAAATGAAATCTTTCCTTGATTGTTTATGTCACCTTTTGATTTTCCTGAATTTTCTTTTGGCTGCGCTGAGCCTTTAGGCCTAATCTCACCGATCACGTGGGAACAATCATCCCTCAAATGCATCCTGGAAGACACAGATTTGTCAGAGCCATTGGAGGGTGAGGAAGGGGAAGCAATGGCTTTTCTTTGTCAAGGGCATGGTGGGCCTTGGTTTTCAACCTTTTTCTATCATGAGAGGACTACATTGGTGACTGAGCAAGGCCATCTTGGACGATAGGGTTAATAGGCGAGGGAGAAGGTAGGGATAAATTGGGCCAGTCACGATGTTGCGAGACTTTCGGGTGGACAATATCTTGCCATATGTCATTTTCGGGAACCTCGGGTTGCAAGGAGACATGAGGGGGAACGGGGATACCAGGGGCTTGTGGATCTTCGAAAGAAGGCCTTTTAGGCCTAGGTTGGACCATTCCTTTCCCAATCCAATTGAAAAATCTGACCTGGAACAACTGGCCAAGATCTTGTGAGTCAACATCAAAATGTATGGAGAACCTTGGCCTTGTTGGGCCTCTGTTCCAGTTACCTCTCCCTCGGTTGCCTTGTCCATGGCTACCTCAGCTGAAAAAACTCATTCCTGCATGCATGATTGATTAACAAATAGTCTTTTAAATAACCATACATGATAACTCTTTAAAAATATGAAATAGATTTTGGCTCAGCAATATATCAGACCCATGCAATCCAATCGATACAAATTGTTTAACTGTTTGTCAATGAGCATGTGGTGAACAAAGGGTTCTGGGATATGAGAGGGGTTTGTATATAGCGAAACATGATATAATGAGGGGGAAAAGAAAATTGTTACTGCTCAAATACAACAAACAATCAACTGTAATGCAAACCAAATAAAACATCACTGTAATCCAACCAAGACATTGCTACTTCCAATTGCTTCAACACAAAAAATTTCTTGACTGTAATCAATTTTAGAACAAGGATTGAGAAATGAATGTGGGAAGGTGAAGGGGTTATAATTAGCGAAAAAGAGAAATAATGGTGGGGAAGAGAGCGGGTATTGTTCATAAAAATAATTAAGTAATCCATAAAACCATTCTGTAAAAAGAAAAACACCAACCAAATGACCACTCTGGCCCAATAAAGAACTACTGTGTATAGCTCAAACAACCCTGTGCATTAGCTAGATCGTTGTCCATAATAAAATATTTAACACAACGTCATCAAACAAGAAAATATGCATTCCACAACAATCTATAGGGGAGCTCTGTTCCTCTTATTTATCCATTCAATTATTTAAAAATAATTCCCAAATGCATAAACAGTCACTTATTTCCACTCTATCCAGCATCTAAAATCAACCTATGTTCACAAATATTTCAACCATCAAATACAACTCAAAGGTCGTGCTCGATTCTGTCCTTTAATTCATTTAATAATTTAATTGCAATGAGATTATACTGTCACAACACCCGTGCCTATCACTGTTAAAATGCAGGATATTTGTTAAACATACACAGTGGATAGTTAACTCAATAATCCATATTTAAATTTCAAAGATCCTGACTTGCCACTTAAACACACAGACAACAGTCACAACTTCAACTCATGCAAGTGTATTTTTGAGACTGTACATGTCCAACTTCCTTGACTCTAAAACATTCAATATCCTGGGCTATCTATCCAACACAATGAGGCATCAACAACATGCCCGATTTTACGAAAATCAAACAAATTGCAACAAGCCATGTTCAAAAACCTGTGAATTCCTCCAATGGCGCAATCAATTAATATTGATAACAACACAGTGGATATCATGCCATAGTTACCAAAATGAAACATTCCCTTTTGAAAATTTTAAAACATAGAGTCACAGTATCATTAAATCAATCTATCATGCCGAGATATCAATCCAACACAAGGAGACAACATACATAAATGATCAAATCAATCAAATTGCAATCAAAACCATACTGTGTAAAACTTGGGCTCATCCTTGATGATGCAATTGAATAACCATACTTATTACAGTGAATGGAACATTCATAAACACACTGATTGCAATTATCATTAGGCCATTAAAAAAACATAGTTACAATAATCATTGACTCGTGCTATAGTAATGCCACTCATACCAATGCATCAAGCGCGAAGAGTCATTGTGCATTAATCATTTAAAATAGTGTCGAGTTATCCATTCAATTATAATAGCCATTTAATTGACTAGAAAACAAAACCGACACCACTGTCACATAATCAACGGGCGAGCCAGTGATTCATTCCATCGACAACACACCACCAGTCCAACTGTACACCCGACAGGACATAACCGTCCCCTCTATCAACACATGGACTCAAGGGAGAAAGGGTTTTCTCTGTGGATTAACACAAGGGAGCTATAGTCAATTTTTCTTGATGGTAAAACCCTCTGATATCAACAATGTACACACAGAGAAAACCACAATTCACTCCGTGGACAGGGTGACAAAACTTGGGACAAGAGAATCCATGAACAGAGGAGCAAAGCTCCATTTGAGCCTTGTAACAATACTTAGCACACAAGGGGTATAACCCTCGTGGCTTCCCCAGTCAACCAACTACAACGTTGTGGTGAAAATAAAGCTGAGAAGAAGCAATATAACCCACTGCGCAACTATTGGAAGCATGACGTAACCCCAATACCCAAGTGAATAATGTGCAATGACACAGGGTGTTTCAAACTCATTGAAATCCCATGAGAGCCAAGACTGGGTATGGTGATACAATGTGTGAAGGAAATCATCTAGTCTAGACCAAATGGAACCCTCCACTAAACCAGAAAGGATTACAGAGAGCCTTTATGGCTGTTGATACTTAGAACGACCCAATACACTATAACTTAAGACATTATCACAGAGAAAGCCACCAATAAAGAATTCCATAAAAATCACAATTCCACATAGTTTCAATACTCAATTAAAGCACACACCAATACATCTGAGCGAACATCCATTTCATAATTAGAGAAAACTCATGGTTGGTAAAAAAAAGACATACCTGTAATCAAAACACCTTAAAACGTGAGTTGGTCGAGCGATTCCTCTCTACTAGGAAGTCAGAGAATAACCACAACAACATGGTTGAACAATATCCCAATTAGGGTGGTGTCCAGTGAAGGAGTAAGGGTGATGTGCAATAAATTCACATCACCTCCATTCATAGTCCAGTAATTCCTTAGTACATGCCATCAATATTTCCATTAACACAATTAATCAAACCATATATCGAAACCATCACCCATTAAAACCAATAGCGTGACCCATACCCAACTTATGCCATAACATAATCACCATTACATATGACTTAATCAAATCGCATAATCATTAGCATCTATTACTTTGTCAAATGCACCACCCACATCCTATCCTTCCAAAAAATACCATATGCATATTAACCATATAACTCAATCAAATCACATAACCATTAACTTGCTAGCTAGGATTTAACCATAATCATTTTGATGATTCATGTATGTAGTGTAGTATATTTTCATTAGATCCCTTCTCCTTTTTCATTTGTTATATTGTTTTTGCCCTTTTACAACTACTTTTTAAGTATTGTTACTAACATGTTTGTTGTGCATGTGTCCCAAGAACATATAGCAATGGTATTAATGAATAGCATAGGTTGTAGCAACATACAATTAGAGCTTAGAACATAACATGCCTTATTCATCATTTACTTGTCGCACATAGAACCAACACATCATAAGCCTGATCCATAACCAATAAAAACAAGATCTCATCAACCATGTAAGCAATGTTGAACAACAACACAACCATTAAATGAGAGCCAGACTTGATCTCCAATCTACAAGGAGTCCCACCTACTAGTATTATTTATATGTTGGCTTATAATAATAGGCTTTAGAAATACTTTGCGAGCTAAAATTCGTTGTGATTTTAATCATCAATAGTGACGTCATCATGCCACGTCACTTCGGAAAATCAGGACTTTAGTGATTCCTTCACATCTTCACATTGTCAAAACTCCCGAACTACCGTCTGTCGACGATTTTCTCCCGTAGCTTCGGGACTTCGATGATTTCTTCACTTCTACACATTGTCAAAACTCTCGAACTACCGATTGCCGGCGTATGCTTCCCGTAGCTTTGGGACTTCAACAATTTCTTCACTGTGCAACCTCCAACGAATTTCCTCGAACACTGAACCATCGAACCGCATGAGAAATACAATGGTTCTCCTCCTCCCGAATGATCTATGGTTGAGAGTCATTCCGGTACTTCAGAGGATTTCGCTACTGAACACCCCATAACCCCCAGATTGTCGAACTTCGAACATTGCTTAATTTGAGGACACGTGTCCCTGGAAAATGGACGGTCCAGATTAGTTCCGGACTTCAACATTTTTCTCTGTTATAGCTTTAAAACAATTGGAGGGGTGAATTCCGAAGGACTTTTGTGCTTAACCTCCATGCACCTTCTCCAGATCTGACGATTTTGGGCGATCTGCCTTCTTCCACACAGATCCAACAACCCAAATTTAACTTTGTGGCCCAATACCTCTTCTACAATGGTTTATCAAACTACTATACCTCCTGAGCTTCTGAACACAACCAAGGTGTTTCCCTAGCGCCCTCTTGGCACTCTGTACATCAATTCCTTGTGGAAGTTTTTACTCCAATTCCACATTCATGGCCCATCTAGGTTCAATGTTGAAACCATGGGATCTGATACCAATTTGTAATGTACCCAGCCACCCAGGCTGGGAAATTCCACTTAAAAATTTCATACTTTGATACCAATTTGTAACGTCCCCCAACCACCCAGGTCGAGGACACGCCACTACCTCAAAACNGCAATAAACACATACAATTTTGATAAACTTCAAACATATACCTAAAAACAACATGTAATATTAATATAGAATTGGTACTTATCTTTTTATGAGAAGACCACTAACTGCACGCATACCTTCCACGAGCCTCCCAACCTTAGACCATGTTTCTCTAACTATCAATAGTGGGTCACCCCCGAGCTGAGACTAAACTCCATCCAAGGAAAAGGAAATCCTAGGCTAGGATGAGACTATAGAAAGTTGCACAACGCAACATGAAGGATTCCCTCCAAGGAGCCTACTTACACCCACCTCTCACAGACTCTCATTCCCCACATGCCTATCCCACCCTGGGAATATACACCTTCATTGTTCCATAGTCCATAAGCTACTCCACTTCTCTTCCAGGGCTTCAACAACAGGCCATTTCAAGAATTCTCAGAGATTTGTAGCTGTTGTTGGAACCCCTCAAGGAGAAAACACTTCCCCAACAATCTCTCTCACCTGGAGAGAGTTGTTCACAGTCTTGACAACCTTCTTCTTCAACCACGGGCCTGACAACCCGCCTCTTCAAACCACAATAGAAAAATCGGGTAAGGCAGGGTACAGGCTCAACAAAATACCAGTGCGTGCAAGTTACATAGGTTCACGATGAAGGAGGGTTCAACAATGGTGAAAATTGGTTGACTGTGTGCCTTCTCAGTCCGTGAGGGAATGGGTGCATGGGAAGGATGGAAAGAATGGTAAGTATCGTTGGAGAACCCCCACAATGATGGAATTTCCCACATAAATTTTCATGTGTCCTGGATGACACTTGGCTCTCCAGGAGCTCGTTCCTATCCACTTGGAGTTCGTTCCTCTCCCCAAAGGGACTTAGGATAACATGGTTTATTTCAAAAGCTTTATTATTTTAGGAAATACATTATAATATTCCCTTGGGTTGAGCCCTCAAGCTTAGCCCCTTTTTCCTAGCCTCTCACCCCCCTTCCTTTTCCCTTCCTAGTGGAGCTTAGTCCCCCATTACTCTTTCTTCGTGGTTGGTCTACACATAGCGATGTATTTTTAATAATGATCTACATAATAACATATACAAAAATAGGTTCACTGGCCTTAGCATTTAGGTTCTCTGGCCTAATAAACACATAAGCCTCCAGCTCATAAATACTTGGCTCACTAGCCTATAAACTTCATTAAACATCATTACAATTCAACATGGGCTCGGCCTTGGGGAATTACAAGTGTTTATTTATGAAGTTTTATGGTGGATTCTCTCTTATATATTTGAATTTTTACTACAAGTGGTATTACAACTCTTTCTTGGGCATGAAGTGGGAGAATTTTTGGGCACAAAGTGGGAGATGTTTTTTTTCTTTTTGTAGATTTTTTATGGAAAAAAGAGGACGAGAGTATTTAAGTCCATTTTTGAAACTTTCTATGTATAACTTGAAGAAAGAATCCATAGATCTAAATTCCTCTCGAAAAATATCCAATTTAAAAAAAAAAATCGCTCGAAACATAGTCCGGGAAGTGGAGATGTTGTTGATTCAAAATCTACATTTTTAGGGTTTTTTCGGTGATGGCCACAGATTTCGAAGATTGGATATATTTTGACAAAGTGAACATATTTCAATCAAACCAATGCAAGTAGATCTCAAGAAGTTGTGGCATTTCATAATTGGGGTCATAATAGCCAATATGAGAAATATATTTGAAGTTATAATCATTTTACAATTTCGACCTCAAATGCTAACTAAATAAAAGAGTTCCACTGAAAAGTAAGTGATTCTCTTTGAAACCCTATTTCTATTTTTGACAAGATATATTTTACTGGCAAAGATGATGGTCCTAGTATTGAAGAATACATAGAATATAAGAAGTCAATATGGGGAAATAAGTGGAAATTTTGGATAGAATATAATTTAAGAGGCGTGCAAACACATGGTGGAAATTGTTTAACCATAAAATGATGAAGGAATTTTCAGATGAAGAAATTGAAAACGTATTTTTAGACAGGTGGTCTCATGTTTGAAGAAGGATAAGAAGAGAACTGGGGATTTATTTCCATATGAAAAATTCTATTATAGGTTCATGGATGTATTAAACAAGATAAAGTTATTGTTTCTATTAACCCTAGTTGCAAGCATAATCTCATCAATGTTAATTTGAATAAAAGATTGCAAGTACTTACAAAAAATATTCGGAGCACATAGGTTGAAGGTGAAAATATTCAACTTTTTAAATATTTGAAGATTACAATGGATAAATTAATGTTGCATTCAGATTTTTATGCTCTATATATGGATGATGTGGATATTGTTTTGGGAAATTCGTGGATGGACTCAGTTGGTACAATTAATATTAATGTGCAAAATAATTTTTTGAAGTTGTGGTACAAGAAAAATAAAATTACATTGCAAGATATTTGTCTTATTAAAAAAGAAGGGCACAAGGAGGCACATGAATAAGTACTTGCAGGGAAACAAATTGTAGTACCTCATGACACATTAGATGAAGAGTCCAGGGTTGAGTCAAAAGAAGAACCTACGTAAGAATTTGATGAAAATACAAAGGAAGAGCATAAACATGAAGATGAAGCTAATGAAATACATGTTGAAGAGTCAAAGAAAGAAGAATCAATATCTAAGGTTGTTGTATATCTCCACCAACACCACTCAGAAAAACAACAATGATCAAGGCAAGGGCATGAGCATCATCAAAATTACTATGGACCAACATGAACTAGAGAGAAAACCAAGATGGAGGCACATGGAGGACTAAAAGCAATGCATAGAGATATCAAAGTAACACAACGAAGACATGGATCACAAAGAGAAACCAAAATCAAGATCGACGAAAGGCCACAGTTGGACCCCATGCCCATATTTTACTAGGATGGATGGATTCTTGGACATGGTACCAATTGACTACATTGATTAGTAGATCATATTATATGGCTTCTTCCTGTGTTTAAAGGATGAAACATGCCAAGGGGGATGCAATTTAATGTACCTAGGGAGTATAATATGGGGTACCTAGGGAGGTACCCAAGGATATAATGAATATAATGTGGCCATAATAATAGAATATGCCTACTATGTAATTAAAAATAAATAATATAATAATAAGGGGTAGTTGGCATAAGACCCCTAGGAATACTCATGAGAAAGTATAAATACACATGAGTATCATTGTATTAGAGATGTGTTGGATTGTATTATCTTTTAGAAAGCATGGCTTGTGGAGTGATTCCTTCCATAAGGAGTATTTGATGGTGTTATGTTACCTTAAGGGTTCTTCTCTCTATATCCTTGGTGTCGTTCATGGTGAATGTTTGGATATCTTTGGTGTCTATGGTTTATTTATAAATTTTTATAGTGGATTCTCTCTTATATATTTGAAGTTTTACTATAGGTGAAGCCATAAATGCTACTTCATAAATATTATTAGAAAGATCATAGTAGCATAAAAACTACATAAATTTTAGAAAAGTGGAACAATTGTCATATTGCCATAACAATAGGGATACAACATAACATAACATAAAAAATCCAAGAATTAGCATTTGCAAAAGATATTTTTGCAAAGGGATCAAAAAAGAAATAAGAAAACAACATTGGGACCGTTTACTAAGAAGAGAGGAGAAACATGTTGCACAATGCATCCTAAAGACATTAAAACATAGCTTACTTCCAAAGAGAGGGAAGAATTATTAAAAAAGAAAAACCAATTTCAAGGTTATGAGATGAGGTGGGCTCACATGGTATCAATTGTCCTATATTCATAATGATCCACCTTATATTTCCATGGGAGACAGAATTCAACATGCACACATTGACCCATATAAATAGGGATGACCATTTTCCCATCACTTTCGAGACATTCTCCAATGAAGAATTGGATACCTTTTAAATGGAGCAACCTTGTCTTCCATCAATGCAATAAGTGCACTTATTAGGTACGATTAGGATTTGGGGAAATTTATCTATATTATTGTTCTAATCCTTTACCTACCACATAAATACCCTATTTCTACTAAATCAACTTGGATATGGGGGAAATCACCACATTATACTCCACTGCCATTAATGAAGAAGTGTCAAGACCATGTCTAAAAAACTAATAGAAGAGGCAGTTACCCTACAATAAGTGACTAACAATCAAGTTGTAGTTTCATGGTAAAGGAATATCGATCCATAAGAATGATATCACAACAGAGTTAAAATTTTATTTCCTATCCTTCACATTAAAATAAAGGTAGAAGAAAATAGCTATTATGCTAGCGTTGATGAAGACACACAAATCGTAATATAGATGAAAAATAGGATAAGTAGTCAAAGCAATATAATTTCAATCTTAAACCAAGACCCAAATACAAACTCTTCTAACACAAATGAACAACCAAAAAATCCCACTAGCTACACTCAAAGAAGAGAAAATAACCACAACCAATGAAGAGCCTAAATGTAAAAATCTCACGAGTTTGACATAAAAGAGAGTGGATCTTCCCTACAAACACAACTTAAGACCAGAGGTTTCTATTTCCAAATATGAAATACCCCTTGAAAAGATATTAGATAAGCCACCGTATTATCCTATGCCTCGAAGGTCTAACAAAAAAATAACAAAATTACATAGAAACAAACAAACCCTTTAAAATTTGAGGCAAATAAAAAAATTTGTGATAAATAAATTCCAACTCAAAAAGAATAAAACAATGAAGCTATTTTCAAATGGAGGTAAGCCAAAGAAACCAAAGATGTTTAAGAATATAACAATATGATCGAAAGAATATTCACAAGAATGGAAAATATGCCTAACAAATAACAAATATATATATGAGCCCATTCATAAACAATATAAAACCACATATATGCAATTTANTAAGCCAAAGAAACCAAAGATGTTTAAGAATATAACAATATGATCGAAAGAATATTCACAAGAATGGAAAATATGCCTAACAAATAACAAATATATATATGAGCCCATTCATAAACAATATAAAACCACATATATGCAATTTAGTAACTGCAATAAAACCAAAAACCATGCACAATACCATTAGCCTTGCACTTATAATATAAGGGTTAAATAGTTCATTCCTATGAGGCTTTAATGTTTCAAAATAAAGAAATCCTAAAGGACCAAAAAAAAATAAACAAAACCTCTTTTCAGTAAAAACCCTCCTTTCCAAAATAGATTCTTTAAATGAAAAATAGAAATACTTAAATAAAAGAAATTAAAAATAAAAATATAGAATACCAAATAAATAACAATAATGATGGATTTAAAAAACAAGAAGAATCAAAAGAAAAAATCTGTAGAAACCACAACCACACAAAAACTGTGAGTTGAACATGCTACGAGAATTAAAAAATAAATAAAAATAAAATCTGGACAGGATGGTCAATTAGAAATAGGACTAGCGATCGTTGGTGATGGACGGTGAATCTTTATGAAATCCAAGGCAAGATTGCTAACCACAATAAATTGAAATCCACAATCATAAATATACATTTCACTTTCTAAAATGAGGTAACACACAAATTTCCTTATCCAACATCTATTATGACTATTTGATGATTTTCATCTTAGATTTTATATCAAGAGGTTTTTGTAAGCTGGTCATGGATGTAGTTTGTAGCAAATTAGTAATTCCATTATGTTCATTTTTTTTTCATTTAATTATAAATTTATAAAATTTAGGTATATAAACTGGTAGGGGTTTTAACTTACATTTGATTTACTGAGCTTATTTTAATAATTTCAATGTTTTATGTAGGCAATTTTCAACACACTTTTAAGAAATTAAANTTTTTTTTCATTTAATTATAAATTTATAAAATTTAGGTATATAAACTGGTAGGGGTTTTAACTTACATTTGATTTACTGAGCTTATTTTAATAATTTCAATGTTTTATGTAGGCAATTTTCAACACACTTTTAAGAAATTAAAAAAAATTAAATGGTTTGGTATTAAATCATTGTGTAATGAAAGGTAACTTTAAAAAATAGGCTGTAATAAAATTTTCAAGTACTAATCTCATTAACCTATGCATTCAATGCTTTGACTGTTTTGATAGTTTTTGTATTCATTGTGAACCTGTATTTGTGCATGTAGTGTTGAAACTACATAACGATATTTTACCAAAAAAACATGGATATATGAACAAAGGCTTTCATCTACAACTAAATATTATGTATATAACATCACCTAGAAACTATAATAGTCTGTGATGCATTCAAAAATCAAATATTCAAGACTTGAGCATTGAGAATATGCCTACTTTTGTGTTCACAACTTGTAACCTTTCATGTGATAAGCAAGCAATGAGTAAGGTGGGCAAGAAGCAACATGCAACATTATATAGGGACAAAATTCTCCCATTGAAAAGTTCAAACCCTCTAATTTTTCCCATTGGCAACATTTTGCCCCTAAAATTTTCCTTGTTACCAAGATCCAAAAGTATTGATTACCATCCTACAAAATTTACCAAGTTTTCAAGTCAACATCGCATCCCATCTCAAAGACATTCAAATGCTCATGCCTATCAGGGGTCAAGATCAAAGTTTCAATGTAAGTCTTGGGAATGGGTTTCGATTTGAGAATGATTGAAGAATCATGGAAATTAAGCGCAATGTGGTTTGACTCCTATTGATTAGGGTACTCATCATAAAGAGGGTGATGCTTGTCATAAATGATCCCATTAGGTTTGGACATCTCACAAACATGTTTGGAATCTAAAAGATAAGAGTAAAAGGTCAAACTTTAGTAGCTACTTGCAAGTAAAAACTGAAGAACATACCCATTCTTGCAGGCTACAAGGGTTTATATCCTAGACAATCTCATCACTCTCATCCCCTTGTAATACAACCTCTTTCTCTTCACTTGAATACTCATCATAAACTAGGTATGAATCAAAATTAGGGACTTGATCAAGAGGAGGGAAATTACAAGTATCTTTATGATTATGAGTGAAGGATAATTCTAGAAAAAAGATTGGGTCTCAAGGTCACACCTGTTGGCAAGGGCATCATGCTTGAATTCCCAATTTTTAAGATTTTTCTTCCTAGGAAAGCTAAACTTTGAAATTGACGAGTGCTAAACAACTCATCTATTATGTCCTCAAACTATAAGCCAATGGAAATCACATCACACTCAAAATCCATTTCTTCATTATGAAATATTTGTTCAATAGGGTCATATTGAAGCAAGAACCATGGGAGGAAATTTCAACATCAAATCTTGGGTTTACGCCCTCATTAGTGTCACCCTCATCTTCATAAATCAAATCACAAAAGGGAAGCTCACTAAATCAAGGATTAGATATATTGGTTTGCAAGTCGGGAGGAAATGCATATTAACAATGAGGTGATGCTAAAGAGGGATAAGGCCATGATTAGGCATACAAGCTTGCTCAACATTGGTTTCACTAGAGGAAAATGTGAATTCTTTGCATTCAATATCATCAATGACTTGAGAATTATGGAAAATAGAATAATCAAATCATAGCTTGTCTCAAAATCCTAGTTTTAAAGGTGAATCATGGAGGGCGGGGGAGGGCGGGCAATGACATGCTTATCTTGAAAGAAATTGGTTAGGGTTTTAATGATATTTTTGCTTGGCCTCTAAAAATTCTTTGCAAGTTAAGATATCATGGGGTCCACCACAAAGTCACACCATGGAGGGATATGAGCAATTTCCAGTGGAACTTCAAGGATTTGGGCATGTTTAAAACTTGCTTAAAAAAGGGTATCATCATAGTAAATACATTACAGAACCATATATCAATTTTCACATTAGTGTTAATCCAATAAAATATTTAATTAGCTAGAAGTAACTTAGGGTCATCTCACATCTAGTTGGGGTTACAAAACTCAACTCAGAATACCTCAAAGAAACTTCCCCAACTGATTCAAGCAGGATGGACCTAAACAAGGCACCATCTTTTCCATGAAGTTTGAAAGGAGAGATGCAAACTAAAGTAGGATTGTCAAGAGAGCTTATGGCTCTAGAGTAGAAAGCAAAGTTCCTAAGATATTCATTGAGGGATTACCAAGAGTTTCCCTCAAAGGTAGGACAACCGGTAATAGGTAAGCAACAATAAAATCGTTGTTACTTTCACCAAGCACATCCCACATGATAATGGTTGGCCACCAAAAATGTAATACCCTGATTTTGAGTCCCCATATTAATAATGTATTTTGTTTATTGATGAAAGGTCGGAGTTCTTAAACAATTCAAAGAGGTAGAAATCCCTAGGAAATGTAATACTTGATCATTATTAATAATAAAATGCATTGTTGGCTACTAGATGGGAAAGTACACGATTTATAAGGGGGTTATGATTGCACAAGAGAGGGGATAGAGGGGCTAAGCCTTTTTATTATATTTTAATTACCCATATTGGTTTTAATTGAGAAAAGTGGTTACATGAGCTTCTTGGGGGGGAGGCCATGTGGTTCTTGATTTCATGTAATTATATAAAAAAACTCTTGTGCGATGTTTGGGGTTTCACTCTTCATTTTGGTTCTTCATTCATTGCTTCTCATTCATGATTCCTCATACATTCTTGTTCTTGGTTGGGGCATGGGGACAGATTGCCGAGGAAAGAAGCCATTGTTTGTTGGCTATAGTATTTCATAGTCTATTCCAACCATGAATTGGTGCTTGCATACCAAAGATGCATTGACATGTGCTAAAGTTTGTTCACAAGTGTGAATCCTAAAAGTACCAAAATGGATATTCTTGACCAGTGCACTGGATCCCTAGAAATAAGTGTAGAGCCCGAGGGATTGTGTGGAAGTGAAGGGGGTTCATTGTCTTTGGGTGGTGTAGGATGGAGAGAAGAGAGCTAGGGTACTTTGGATTGTTGTTTGTTGAGAAATCTGTGAGATATTGAGTGTTGATTGGTTTGGGAAGCCGAGTGTTGCTCCGGAACCTGTCCTTGTGGATTCATAGCCCTAGATCGAGGGTGACCCGATGTCGAGACTTGGAACAACAACGCCTATGGTTGGGTGGAACATCCTTGGTCTACAACCAGTTGGTGATTGATTTTGTCTAAGATAAGTTCTCTTTGTCATGGTTTCCATTGATTGTATATTTATTTCCATTGTATATTAATTATTATTTCTGAGATTCATTTTTATAATTTATATGCTTGCTTGTTATTACTATGCATGGCATAATTTTCATTTATTTTATGTTGTAGCTTGACTCTTGATTATTGCATGAGAGTATTTCAAGAAAAAATATTAATTAAATGTTACCAGAATTCAAAATCAGTTCAAGAAGTGTGTTCTTGAGGTAGTGTGGCCCAACCCTGATGGTTGGGTACATAGCAGATTAGAATTAGAGATTTTGGTTGAAACACTGGACTGGTATGGGCTGAAACGAGTGCGAATTGAGAAAATTCGCTATTGTAGACTTCGGTTTGAGTGAATTTGGGGGAAAATGGTGGAAACTTAGAGAGAAAATCCCCAAATTTGTGAGAAGATTCGAGTTTAAATGATTTGAGAATGTCTAAGAAGTTAAATGGCTTCAATATGTAGAGTTGTAGAGTTAGATTTGACCTGCAAGATAAAAAAAATTGAGTTTTAATGGCCACTCTAGTGTTGTGCAGAGTTTGATAAATCGACAATCGAGATCGTGTTCGATATCGAGAAAAACGACCTAGATTCATCCTTGAAAAATTTAAAAAATTCTAATGTTTTCAAATTTTGGAAAAGTTACCAAATTGACGACCGAGATTCAATTTCAGTGGTTGGAAAAAGGAGACATATCGACAGTCTGGATTCATTTCAGCCTTTGGGAGGTTGGAGCTTATCAACGATAAAGATCATCTTGGATCGGAGATCAAAGGTCCAGATTCATTGATAATTGGTAGAAAATATTTCTAAGTGTTGGAGTTGGCCTATAGAATTAGATGACAATGGATGGTCGAGTCGGCTGGATTGGCGAAGTGTTTTAATCACCAATGGAATTCGCTGACGGCCGATGGTTTGGTTGACCAATTTGGAAGAGTGTTTTTTTCACCAATAGAAATGGGCCAATTGGCCAATGGTTGGATCAACCATATTCAATGAAGTATTTTTTAGCTGTCCAAGCGAAATGGACGACGGGACGATGGGTCAATGGTCGGGTCAACCAAATTCAGTGATGTATTCTTAGTCATCCAAAGGAAATGGCTGATGGTCAGGTCGACCAAATTAGGTGAAGCATTTTTAGTCATCCAATGAAGATGGTTGACGAGCCAATGACCCTATGGTCTGGTCGACCGATTTAGCAAAGTGTTCTGATCAACTAAGAGAAAGAGTCAATGGGCGATGGGTCGATGGTCAGGCATAAATCGGGTTGGTGAAGTGTCGGATCATCCACGAGATGGTCGATGACCGATGAAGGAAAGAGGGTGATGATGTGTCATTCCATGTCAGCATCCATGTGTCATGCCACATCATCTATAATGCCATGTTAGAGTCTACGTGTCATGCCACATCATCATCCATGTGTCATGCCACGTCAACATCCATGTGTCATGCCACTTCAATAAGGAAATAAATGACAACTAATGGTCTGGTTGATCGAATTAGAGAATTTTTTTTCATTAGTCAATGAGAACTACCAATGGTTGATGGGTCGATGGTCGGGTCAACTAAATTGAGAGTGTTTCATCCGGTAATGGGAATTGTCGACGGTCGATGGTCGATGGTCGGGTTGGCTGGTTCAGAGATGTGTTACGATTGATTTCCAAGGAAATGGTATGATGAATGACGATCGGGTTAGAGAATATCAACGATATTGATCTCTTCCAAATTGAGATCAATGGTGCAGATTGCCAGATACGCAAGACTATCCATTAGTTTCAAAAAAACAAAAACAAAGTCTGGAGCCATTTTCTTATTTTGGCCATAACTAGAGCATAATAAGTCAAATTGAGATGAAATTTATGGGTTTTTTTCTGCAAAGAGGAGATCTATAAAAGTTCAATAGGGTGATTTTCCAATTCTTCTTGGATTTTCGAGAAATTGCAAAATAGTGGTTTTTACAGATATGGGTCCAAATCATTGACAAAGACCTAGATTAAACATAAACTATTGGAGAGAGTCCAAAAAGTAGACACGAAAGTAACCCATGAAGAAACTAAATAAATTATATGGGGATTGGAATGGGGATACTGAAATAGGTCAAAATCCAATATTTCGGGCCACTTTTTGGGGATTTTTGAGATTTTCAGAGGAAACGTGACCCCATATCACAAAACTAGAAAATTTAACTTACTCAACATTTTATACACTCATAAAGACAAACAAAATTGGTTTATTGAAATTTTTCCAGAAGTGCACAGATTGAGAGATAGCTAATTTTGCAAAAAAATATGGAAAAATGGGTGAAAAGGGACAAAGTTGTCATTTCCAGATTGCTACATTTTTAGACTGGAGCATCGGCTTGAAAATATGATAGTTTTTATGAATTCCCTGTCATTATTTTTATCCATTTCTCATACAAAATTTTCTTTGGTTCCTGACATATTTTTGTCTACATTTGACAGAAGTTGGCATTTCAATAAAATTTCACCAGTGGAAAAAATGCAGAAAAAGGATGGTGGGTTTTTTAGGAATCCATAACTTTTAACTCAGAGATAGGAATGAGTCACGAGTATAGTAATCAGAAATATGATTCATAGGATAATATCCTATAATTATTACAATTTGGAGAACTATGATATAATTTTTCATGAAGTGAGCAGAAAAAGGACCTGTAGCATTAATTTACATTTTTTTTTATAATATGCATAATTCTAACAAAAATGGTTGCTTGCACATTTTGAAGAATTAGGGGAGATAAACAAATCATTCAATAAGAATGCATATTTGGGACATGGAGGAGGGAGAGGGAGACTTCAGTCATGATAAAGAAGCCAAAGGTAAAAATATTTGTGTTGGTAATGCAGAGCCATAATTAAATGGGAATAGGAACAAAGGGGAACATAAAACATTAATAGAGACTATGAAACGTTTGAGAATACAAGTGAAGTGTTGTAAATAAGACAAGAATTTGATGAGAGAACAAAATCATATAAATTCTCAAGTGATGGAAAACTTAAATTAGTTGTATAGGTAAGAAAAGAATGGATCAGACTCAAGGCAGAAGGAAGAAGGAAGACATTATGAAAGAAGATACAACTACATAAGTGTTGGTAATTCAATAATTTATAGCAGAACTCATAGACAACACTCACCTCCTTACTCATCAAGGAAATTTTATGCATATGAAGACTCCATAAGCAGTCCAAAAGTGTCTCCTTTCAAGCACCAAAGAAGAAGACATGAATTGGACAGTTTGCAAGGAGAGTTGAGGAAGCTTAAGCCACCATCCTTTGATGGTGAAAGAGAAAGATAA